>CANUEY010703521.1:0-38698 GCA_948099555.1 Croton setiger | reverse complement strand
AAAAATTAACTATTTTTTCTTTGGTTTTTTCTCTTTTAATTTTTTGGGGGGCGCTGGGTACCAACAATTTACTTTTTTTTTTCCAACCACCCCCCCCAACCCATTTTACTTTTTTTTTTTTTTTTTTTTTTTTTTTTTTTTTTTTTGCATCTAAGCACATAAAGGCTGTGGAAAATGGGTTACATGCATAATTTACTCCAAAAATGAAATTCTCACTTATTCGTGTACAAATATACAGAATTCTTTATATTGTTTATGCAGATTATAGCTGCAATTACATATCAAATAGTCCCTGCTGATACACAACATGCTGAGATCCCTCTTGCAGCTGTTCGTTCAATCTACCAACGCAAGGTTATTATCTGATTTCTATTTGTGTTCAATATCATTTCATTGCTTTTTTTGGCTCATAGCATCAACAAAATTGCTTTTGTTGTCACCATCTAATTGAAACTACATTCTACCAAAAAGAATTTCTGCACCTGACAAATCCGTATAAAGTATTTGTGCCTTTCTAGAGCCTCCTGCAATTTGCTTGATTCTTTATCATATAGTGTATTACAGTTTTACTTTATCATAGACATGATAAAATATTCAGAAAAAATGAATAAAGACACCATCTAATTTGTATAAATGATTTTATTCCTTGAGGTAATTGATTTTTCATCTTCCTGCATTGCAAGACCAATGAAGAAATTAATTCTTGCTAAACTATGCTTAAATCTGGCTGAAAGTTCTGATTTGTAATTTCTTTCCCACACATGGTACTTGTTGACTATGGTTTGAGAACCACCACTTACGGTCTTGAAAAATTTAGAATCTGAATTAAACTGTGGTAGGACATTTCCAGTTCAATTCTAGTCCTAGTGCTTGGGTAGTTAAAAAAAAAAAGTTTTAATCATCTTGTATACAATTTAAGTGACCCCTTTAAAAAAAATTAGAAGAGCCACATGTTCCGCCCAGTTCTGAACAGTTGCAGTTCCAAAATGGTTACTGTTCTAAAATCATGGAACTGAAACCATAACAAATTTGGATAGTTCCGGTTCCAGTTCCCAACAGTTATGGTTCTTGACATTACGTCTCAATGGTTCCAAACTGGCAGTTTTATTATTAGAACTAGATTTTGGCTGGGTCTAACTACATATTCATGAAGCTTTGTGCTGCAGGACCTCATATGCTACATGCTTTTTACTTTTAATTCTCCAGGACTTAACTGCCATTTCATAGTTACTTCCAGGGTTTTGGTCGCTTCTTGTACATGGAGTTGAGGAAGAGATTATGGAATGTTGGTATTCATGCTATATATTGTTGGGGGGACAAGGAATCCGAAGGGTTTTGGCTTAAACAGGTAACTTTTGACAGAATTCTGAGATATGATATGTTCCAATTGTTTAATCCATCTTATATCAGGTGTATTTGTTTCAAGGCCAAAATTAGTAGTATTACTATTATGCTTTTTTTTCCCTCTGGCTCATTATTTTTACTTTTGATTTTTATACGGAAGATTTTTCCTTTCGCAAATTTCAACCTGGATGAGAATTTTTGCGGTTAATGTAAATTCTTAGTGCTTGGCCACTTTTACAGCCTTATATTAATGTTTCTATAACAAATGCAGGGTTTCGAATCAATAGCAGAGATTGACAAGAAATGCAGAGCTCGCAGGCTACCCATTAAGCCTCATATCCAAAGATCACTATGCTTTCCAGGTGGTTCAATTCTCATGGTTTCTCATCTAAATCCAAATACTTCAGCTGACTCTGTAAAGCCATTGGAATCCAATTTTCCACCAAAACTTCTCAAGGAGTCTTCATCAGTTGTTAATGTATCTATTCAGCCTTCGGGGAGTTACAATGCATTGAACTCAGAAAATCAAATAATCTCCAAAAAAATTTCAGATCCAGGACTGATAAGGGATGGATTTTCTGGAGAACATAAAACTGTAGAAGGTAAAACAAATTCTGATTTTAATTTTCTAATTTGCACTCCTACAAAAATTAGACATTAGATTCATAGTGTAGAGTAGATGCATTATTCACTTTGTATGAAGTCATTATTTCAAAATTTTAAATGCATTGTGAAATGGGAGGACTGCTATATTGAAATGTAATGGTGATCTTATCAATAATATCTGTGATTAACTACTTGAATGCTGTTAAGTTTGAGCAATCTGTTATATCTGCTTTTAGGAGCACCACTTTATATTTACATCGATCCTTGCCAGCAATTTATCTTAGGCTGTTGTAGCCTTCAATTCTTTTGGTTGTTCTCTTGCAGGTTTTTCTTTGGATCGGAATTGTGAAGATCTAGCTTCTTTGGATGGGAAACAATATAGCAAGAAGATGGCTGGTGCAGAATTGGAGAAGTTTGGAGTTGATGTTGATGTCAAATATTGTTCTTGTTGTACACAAGGTACAAAGAAGAGGTGTTGGGAAGCTTCTCTGTCTTCCTTAAAGTCAAAAAAAGTGAAAGGAAGCCATCAGATTGATTGTGGAACAGAATCTGTTACGGATATAGATCCAGAAAGTGAAAGAACTGATCCTTGCTTTAACAGATGTTCCTTGGGCATTTCAAAATTCAACTTTTCTGAGGGGGTTACACTTAAAGTTCCTTGCACTAGTAATTGCATGGAGAACAATGCAAAAGAAGGTGGATCAATGTATGTGGCATCAGAAGCAGTAGTTAGCAAGGAACACCAGTCAAAGATGTCATGTGTAAGAATCATGTTGATGAACATTGCTGATGATACTAAAAAAATACATCTTATAAAGGTATCTCTGATTTCTATTCTACAATTAATTGTTATTTTGTTTTGTTACTTTTTTATGTTCTCTTTGAAAGCTGTGATATTCTATTCAATATAGATGCTTTCAAATTTTTAGCAGATCACATGGTGTATCCATCTTTCCATGTCTTGCATAGGAAAGTTGTCCTATATCACTATGTGGATTATACTTTTCAGTTTGTCTATTCTGCTAAGAAATTAATCTCTTCTGTGCAGGTAATTGAAAGCCTTGGTGGTGCAGTTACATCTGATGGAAGTGTAAGCACTCATGTAGTCACGGGAAAAGTCAGGAAAACTCTTAATTTTTGCACTGCTCTTTGTTCAGGGTTAGTCTTAATTCAATTTATACATGCGAGTTACTTTAGTTCATATGATTTGCTTCACTTGTTCCACCATCTTGCCTTTAATTTTACACCAAATATGTTCTTTGAGATTGACCCTTCCATTATCATCTCCGATTGTTCTTATTTTGGATATATCTTAAATCTGAACATTCCAAACAGCGCTTGGATAGTCTCATCAAGTTGGTTAAAAGAAAGCTCCAAGAATGGCAAATTTGTTGGTGAGTGGCTGCTCATTTCAACTTAATCACTCATCGTGAGATCCCTTTTAACCCATCTAATGTACAACAGATGAATTCCCTCATGTCTTGTATGATGAAGAGTATGAGCTCAAGTACAGAATTAAGTTAAAAGATGCAGTATCAAGAGCAAAAGCCATACCTGGTGCTCTGCTTAAAGGGTATAATATATGCATTGCTGCTCATGTCCAGCCTCCAGTTGGAACTCTATCAGCCATTGTCAGGTCTGCTGGTGGAAATGTAAGTTCTTAGATTCTATCACTCACTGCCTTTAGCTTTTTCTGTGCACCAAAATTCTGCGGATGGAAATGTTTCCTCTCTTAGCTTCTTTTTTTTATTGTGTTTTGATAAATTACTATTAGAGACTTGAGAGTGGATTTAGTTTCTTAATTAGCTAGTTAACATACGTATACTAATCTGTCTAACATAAATACAGATTATAAGGGGACTAGACAAAGAAACAGTGAATGAAGAATCAAACACAATATTTATTGCATGTGAAGAAGACATGGAAGAAGCATTATCCGCTGCAAAAAAGGGAATCAAGACTTTCAGCAGCGACTGGTTGATGAACTGCATAATGACACAAGAGCTTGATTTGCAGGCACTTCAATTTGCAGAATCCTTATGATGAAACTTACTATATATTTTGGTGATGATTAGAATTAAATAGCAGATGTAAATTCCTTTTGTCCTACTTTCCATTTCCTGCCATTAGTGTGGAAAAGGAACACTAAGAAGATGTCATGGAAGTCCCTTTTAAAATTTTACAATTATGGTTAGAAGCTATAATTATTTAGTGAAAATTAATTTTTATGTTTAGTTAGGAAAATGGTAACTTTTACAATTTCATCTTTTTTGTAAGTTCCCAAACATTTACATTATGAGAAGTACTTGAAGGATTGCTTTTTGTGTTTTTTCTAGATTTGACCATCGAGTTTTTGAACACCAAACTATGAGCATGAATGCCAATTAATTCAGATTTGAGCTCGTCTGTACCATTAAAAACTTCTCGTACCAAGTTTTAAAAATTATGCATTACATGTTTGAACAGCAATAAAGTGAGTATTCCTTGATAAACAACAGTTCACTCCTCATTTGTAAGATGAGTAAAGGAGGGAAAATAAAATTCATGTATGGAGGGTTAATTTTTCTGTTAAGAAAAAGGTCACAGAAGAATAAGGTGAACAACATCAGGGACTCTTAAGCAATTTACCAAAGATAAATAGAGGATAAGGGAAAAAGCTAAAGGGATGGGACACGTATACTCACTCTCTCACTAACCATTATTCTATTTGCAACTAATCCCTTCATTTCTTATTCAATCTGGAAAAAAATGGCGGCAGAACCTTTATTCGTTAGCAGAAGAGCAAGTACATGCTTAAAATGGCAATCGTCTTCTACAAGATATATTAGCAACAAGTCTTTAACTAATAAGCTCCTCTTATTCTCCAGAGTTCGCGCTTCTCTTTCTTCTGATGAGGACAACAAGCTCTTCAAACAACTTGGTTTGTTCATCTGCAATTTTAATTTTCTTTAACTACAAATGAAAATGCAAATTGCATGCTTGTGTTGTTACAATTTTACTTAGTTTTTGCCCATCTGCTTTGTTCTTCTAAACTTTCGATTGGGAATTGTGGGACTTATTTAGGTTTCTTTTCATTGAAAAAGAAGATTGAAGATGCTGTTCTCCGAGCTGAAATCTCAGCTCCCGCTGCATTTGAAATTGAGGAAGCAAGACGGATCAGACATGAAGAAATTATGCGTGAATGCAACCTATGGGATGATCCTGTCAAATCAATTGAAATTCTTGGTAGATTTGCTGATAGTGCTAAAGCAATTGATGCTCTGAAAGACATTAAGTATAAGGTAAGATACTTTTGGAGATTATTTTTGATAAGTTTTAGATTAATGTTAGGTTTGCGAAGTAATTGTAGTTGCAAATTATTTCTCAAGATGAGTTATTTGGATTGTGGAACTCAGGCTATCAATAACCAAGCCATCAAGAACTATTAGAGTTGTTTCTCTCTGTTAAATTGTTACACCATTGTTATTCAAGTAGAAATCATTCCGTACCAGGTACCAACATATGGCTTAAATGTCATGCCTCTCGGTGAGTGGCTCTTAGGCTTATTCCAGGTCCATTGGATTAGTTGCATATTTTCTCTATGATAGCATGTTTAAATGTTTTTGAACTTCTGAAAAATGGATCAAGAAGTACTTGATACAGTTTGCAATTTGTTCAGTTGATTTTTTTTTTGGATAGGTTTTGTGACCGACCACTGTTATGTTACCAAGATCTAATATTTTTCGACAATTGCCCTTCTTTTTGGTTGACCATCACTATTATTTTCATTCATATTTGTATAGGTAGAAGAGGCGAAATTGATCACACAATTGGCAGAGGTTGAAGGCATCAATTATCGACTTCTTGAACAAGCATATAATGCATCTTTATATGCAAACAAGTTCTTGGATCGATATGAGATGGTGAAGCTTCTTAAGGGGCCATATGACATAGAAGGAGCATGTGTAATTATCAAAGCTGGTTCTGAAGGCATTTACTCTGAGGTAAGTTTATTATTTTTCTTTTTTCTTAAGATCTGCAGTAAAAAAGGCCTTCTCAATCTCTTATGATATAAAATGTGAAATGCTATCAGTTTTGATATCCTTCATTTCAGCAGAAACAAGTGTCAGTGAACAAGTTTGAGTGTCATTTCACGAAAACTTTGTCGTGGATGTATGGTTGCATTTTATCAGTTTTTACTTGCAAACATTTATGGCCATGGAGTATCCTTTCAATCATATGATATGGTCTCTTTATGAGAAGTTGAAGAATTTTTCATTATTTTTTGGATTTTCAAGCCTAGAATTTTTTGGTTACCATGGAAACATTTCCTTTAACACCATCATATGAGCTTTAGGTTTGTCTTCTTTTCTCCTATCTTACTTCAAACCTAAAATATTCTGTAAAAATTGTGATGTTCTTATATCATTTTGCTCTCACATAATTTCTCCAACTTTAATATTATGCATATTCTCAGGTAGGCTTGATTGCTTCACTTGTAACAACCTGTATTGGCTAGCCATCTAGCTACTATCTCTTTAACATGTTTTTTCCTGATTTCCTTGCTTAGGTGTGGGCAGAACAACTTCTGAGAATGTACAGTAAATGGGCTGAGAAGCTAGGATACAAAGGCCAGCTAGTTGAGAAGCATCCATCTGTGAATGGGTATGGTGGCATCCAATTGGGAACAATTGAGTTTGAATTTGAGCGTGCATATGGCTATCTTTCAGGAGAGAGAGGCATTCATCGCATGATAAATTCTCAAAATGGATCTGGTCACTATGAGGTAAGCAATCTGGACTGCTACATACACATAAATTTGCAAAAGGGTAGGCTAGATTAGATCTTGAGATTCATTTGGAGAATTCTTTTCATCCTCAAGTTTCTAATATTTGTGATTCTGTAAGTTTTCCCCTTTGATAACATACTCTGAAGAAGCATTGTATTTATTTTGAAAATAAAATGATGCACACAAGCCAATGATGAGTTCCATGCCATAATGCAAGCAGCCAGCAGCTTGTGAAAAAGGGAAGTTGTAAAAAGCTTTCCTGGCTCTGAATCTTAACATGCTCTTTCAAGACATGCTCAGGTGTTAAAAATCAGTAGATGAAAGAATAAGGAAGACCAAAATAGGATTATCTTAGTTACAATCATCAGTTGAGAACTTGAATTGAAAAGCTCAACTCTGTAATTCAGAAATTTCTTTCTTTCTTTTTTTTTTTTTTTTAAAAGGAAGATAAAAGGCCTAAAGCAAACATTGTCAATATCTCAGTTTAAGGACATATGTGTGCTTGATTGCTTTCTAGATTTGTTCAGGGTATCGCAGCATCTAATGCATGATTTCAGTGTTGAATTTGTTGTTAAAATCTATAATCTTTTCCATTACAATCATTTAAAGATCATGTCTCTTACCATCTTTTATTTGACATTGAAATGTTACAGGATAGCTCAGCATGTGTTGATGTTGTTCCTCTCTTTCTTGGAAGAACGTTTGATATTGAAATCAATGATGAGGATTTAATTATCTCATCCTCATTGCTAAGTAGGGAGAAGAGTTCAACAACAGAACCTACAGTTTGCATTCAGCACATTCCCACCGGCATAAGTGTTCAGTCCTCAGGTAACTCTCTGAAAATGTACTTCTTTGTTCATTGAAAATTTAGTATTGGACAAGTTTAAGCAACTTCAATGTTTTGTTAGTGAGTTAGAACTGAGATTCACTTGCACTATACATTTATATTAAATTTGCAGGTGAAAGGAACCATTTTGCGAATAAGATGAAGGCCCTGAATCGATTAAACGCAAAACTTCTTGTGATTGCAGAGGAGCTAAAAGTAGGTGATATTAAAGACATTACTAGTATGGATGTGTGTGAAAGTGAGATTAGGAGGTATGTGTTTCATCCTTACAAGATTGTACAAGATATAAAAACTGGGTTGGAATTGCCTGACCTTGACTCTATTTTAGATGGACATATTGAACCTCTTATTGGAGCTCATATTAGAATTAGACCTAATTAGATGACATAATTGTTACATATAAATAAAAATATTATTAATTTTTTTTTTCTGGTAAGGGGAATCATGTTCTTTATTTAGAAGATAGAATAGAATAGAAAAATTAATATTTTAAATAATACAATACAATCTAAATTTAATTTCTGCTTAAAAAGAATATTTTTGATTTCTATGAAGAGTTCTCCGAAGTTTTAGTCCATCTTGTTGGAAGAGACAGAAACACTTGGCAGGGTCCCACAATTGTAAGAAAGAATAGCACCCATAATCTTAGGAAATAAGAAACCATAAAATATAGAATCTCTAATAAGATTCAGCCATGAACGGTCCCCACCACCTTGCTGGACCCATCCGGACAGAAACGAACCAGTGATCACCATAGCAACTCGCCATTTTCTTTCCTTAACATACGCATTTAGAACTTGACCCATCTCTTCTGAAACAATCTTCCCTTTATTTTTAATAAATGAATTCCCAATATGTCTGCCTAAAACGACAGCGTCTTCTAATGCTGTACATCCACCTTGGCCTGAATCAGGTGTCATCGGGTGCATTGCATCACCTGCAGTCGTGATGTTTCCTTTGCTTAGATTTCCAAAAATCACATCCCATGGTTTTCTTAATAATAATGGGGCCCATGATAAATTTGAAAGGTCAACGTGTTTGACCATACCAATATATTCTGGAGGAAACTCTTTTGCATACTTTTCTATGATTTCTTTTTGTATTTCTTCTGGTTCTCGTGCCATAGTTTCATCTGAAACATTCATATATATATTTGTTAATTGTGCGGTTTTTCTAAAAAATAATATTTCTTTTAAAATTCTGCTGAATTTTTTCACGATTAGAATAACATTTTACCAGTTGATTTACGCGCTGAGTTGGAAGTACTAACCTTCTAGGCAAATCAAGAACCAGTAAAGTTGGTTGTGATTTAGAGGGGCAAATCCGGCTCTTTTGCTATTACCAATAAATTGCCTTACTTCATGCTTAAACCCATGGCCTTGTGGATATATGGCTAGCCCACGCACTGCCGCTCTACCTGAATGAACTGGCTCTGCTATTCCTAACCATTTTGCCACATTTGAGTGCACCCCATCACAACCTATCAAAACCTATATATATAGTTCCCTCCAAAATACATAATTACTAATTGAAAAAGAAAATATCAATTCCAAAAATAAACTGATAATAATTATAATATATTTACCTTTGATTTAATAGTAGTTCCATCTTCCAAATGCAAAACAACAATAGGAGCACCATCTTGTTTTTGTTCTTCTATACAAGTAAATTTAGTAGAAAATCGAATTGAATCAGCTGGCAATTCTTCTGCTAGAGCCTCCAACAAAGCTTTCCGATGAATTGATCGAACCATACCACTTTCCGGGAAGCGCAGCTCTTGAGCATGTCCAGTAGCCACATTGGTTACAATTGCCCTTTAATATTTGAGAAAGAAAAAGAGAAAATCATTTAAGAAAAGTTATTATTAATGGACCAAATAACATTGCTTTTAAAACCAATAGTTTACCTGGAGAAAGGTTTGTAAACAGAAGTGAGCTTATGAGAAACGCCAAGAGCATCAAGAGCGAGCCACGCATTACGAGAGAGGGTTAAAGCTGCACCAGTGGTTCGTAGCTCTTCTGACCTCTCTAATATCAAACTACGTATTCCAACTCTCTTCAAAGCCAGAGCAGTGGCTAGCCCTGCTATGCCTGCACCAATTATCACCACATCCTCAATCATCTTTTTGTAATTTGCTTGTTTCTATTTAGTTTAAACAAATCTTTTACTTCTATATATATATTTTTTTTTTCTTGTTATGTCAATTTATATAGTAGGAAGGCCGGAGCCCGAAATTGACTGCGCAGATGTTTTGGCGTCCTTCCCAAGTAATTGGAATATTCAATTCAATCATGCACTTAGACTATTCAAATGTGTGTGTGGTGTGTGTTCACTGCTTACTTCGTCATCTGAAATTTGTTTTCCTTTTTGACTTTTTAGTCAAACTGGTTAGTTGAGACCAACTTTTCATTACATAAGAATTTCCTAGTTGCAAATAATTAATACATGCACTTTTCAGTTTTCTGTTACTTCAATATACAATACATTTTTGATAGATTAGTGAATCTTCCTTCTTCCTTCACATGTCTACTGCATGAATCTATTCTTTTCTGCTGTGTCAATGAAGTTTTTATTTGTATTTTCAAATAAAAAAAACTACTCCTGTAATAATGTAATTTATATACATCAATATCAATTGACAGATTCAAATTAGAAAGTTCAGAACTTTAAATATAATAATTACAGTTACACCCCATATAAAATAAAACACTCATTTTGGTTTTTGAAAGGCTGTCTTAAAAGTATGGGAAAGCTAAAAAATATATACATAAAGTTTCATAATTTGATGGAAGAAGGTTCTAAGTTCAAGTGATTAGGGTAAGAATATTGTTGTTTCAAAATAATGCCTCCTCAAGTTTCCCATCCAACAATAAGGTACAGTTTGGTTGAATATTCACTTTATTCCATGCAAATACACTTCTTGGATGGGTCCTCCATTAAACTTCACCAAAGCTTTCACCATTTTTTATTTCGTCCCAATTGTTTATCCAAATTCCAAGTTCTTGTGGCTTCTGTAACTGCATCATCACTCTCAAGTGAATCATCTTCAGAACAACACTCTTTAGAATGAGAGGAAGAATCAGATAGAGAAGAGGAAGATGAAAAGGAGTTATGAGAGTTTAGGAAGGTTTACAAATTACAATGGTAGTAAAAATAAACTATAAATAAAGGCATATCTTAATATATAAAATATTAGACTGAGATTAAGATACTTTTAATTCCTATGGTAAATAAGAAATTATTACTTCATTAATTTGTAAACTGAGAAACAATATTCTCCTGCACATGTCGTGTAAGTCATAAAATGGACAAGAGTTGAGAACCAACCATCACTTTAATAAAAGTACAAACTTTTCCATGAGTGATTATAGCCAAAGTGCCAAATATTTAGTATTATCACCACATCCTCCATCTCTGTTTTTGTAGTTTGTCCGTTTCTAAATGGTTCTATACTAATTTTTCTTATTATGTCAATTTATAAGTAGGAAGGCCGGACCCCAAAATTGACGTCCGTCCCAAGTATTTGTCCCATGCACATTGCTGGCTATTTGTTTCTTTACTAGTAGATAAAACATGTGTGTTCACTGCTTAGTTCATCATCTGAAAAGGTTCAATTTTTATATAATAAATTGAGCAATTATCAATCACGGCTCCCTTGGAAAAATCTATATATATATATATATATATATATATATATATATATATATATATATATTTGTTGAACTATTAATAAGTTCATGGTCGTAGTTCATATCGGGTAAATTTCATAATTTTTAGCTAGCTTTGACACAAATATTTTAAATTTTTAAAAGATCTGCTCGCTGCCCAGCTAAGCATGGCGGAAGCTAATAACAGGCCTCATGCAGTTTTCATTCCATACCCACTTCAAAGCCACATAAAAGCAGTGCTTAAACTAGCTAAAGTTTTTTACTTTAGGGGTTTCCATGTAACTTTTATCAATACTGAATATAATCACCACCGTTTGATTAAGGCTACAGGTGGCAGCAGTTCCTGGGAAGGCTTGCCTGATTTCCAATTTCATACAATTTCTGATTGTCTTCCTAATACTTCAGATGCTGATGTTTCTCAAGATATTGGTGCTCTCTGTCACTCTATCAGGAACAATTTCTTGGCTCCGTTTCTTCAACTTGTTGCTAATTTGAATGAACTTGCTTTATCTAAGAAAAATCCTGCTGTTACTTGCATCATTTCTGACGGTTTTATGTCAACTTTCACTATACCTGCTGCTCAACAGCTTCGAATTCCTGTCGTCTCGTTTTTCACCATTGCAGCCTCTGCATTAATGGGGTTTACGCAATATCCTACTCTCCAGATCAAGGGTCTCATACCGCTAAAAGGTAATAGCTTTCTGAACTCGGAAAGCTTTTATTTAAGAACAGCCCAAAGAAGCAAATAGTGCTCTTTACTACTAAATATATACCAATATATGTACCAAAATGCTCTATTTAGTTGATTTTTGTAAATATGTGCTATTTAATTCCTATAAATTATCGAAAAAGTGCTTTTTCTATTGAGGGCAGGGAGCAAATGGAAAATCCTTATGCTTTTCTTTGTTTCCAACAGATGAAAGCTATTTGACGAATGGTTATTTGGAGAAGACTGTGGATTGGATTCCAGGAATGAAAGATATTCGATTGAGGGATCTTCCGAGTTTTCTTCGTACTACTGATCCGAATGAAATTGTCTTCAACTTCAGCATGGAAGCTGTTGAGATAGCTAAGAAAGCTTCTGCAGTTGTGGTTCATACATTTGATGCATTAGAGAAAGATGTTCTGAGCGGCCTTTCATCCATATATTCTCAGCTTTATTCAATCGGTCCGCTTCAGTTGCATCTGAATCAGATTGAGGATCAAACTTTAAATCATATTGGATACAATTTATGGAAAGAAGACTCTAACTGCCTTACATGGCTTGATTCTATGAAACCCAAGTCTGTTATTTACGTTAATTTTGGCAGCATTACTGTTATAACAAAAGAACAGCTTCAGGAATTTGGAATGGGGTTAGCAAAAAGCAAACATCCATTTTTGTGGATTATTAGACCTGATTTAGTTATTGGAGAATCAGGCGTTTTGCCAGATGAGTTTGTTCAAGAAACTAAAGAAAGAAGCCTAATTTCTAGTTGGTGCCCACAAGAGGAAGTGCTTAAACACCCTTCCATTGGAGGGTTTCTAACACATTGTGGTTGGAATTCAACCATTGAAAGTTTGTGCGCAGAAGTACCGATGCTCTGTTGGCCGTTTTTTGGAGATCAACCGACGATTTGTAGGTACTGTTGTGGTGAATGGGGAGTTGGGATGGAGATTGATAGTAATGTAACGAGAGATGAAGTGGAAAAACTTGTTAAGGAACTCATGGAAGGAGAAAAAGGTAAGAAAATGAAGGAAAAGGCCATTCAATGGAGAAAGTTAGCAGAAGAAGCTACAAGTCCAGATGGTTCTTCATCTCTTAATTTGGATAAATTAGTGAATCTTCTTTCTTCACACGTCTAATGCTCATATCTATTCATTTCTGCTGTGTGAAGCAAGTTTTTATTTGTAATTTTAAACTAAAAAAAAAAAAAAAAAAAAAAACTGCTCCTGTAATAATATAATCAATAATTGATTTTTAAAATATAGCCTTTAACAATGAATTGACACATTTACATTAGAACAAGAATTAAATCCTTGGAATTCTATTTTTGGGTCATGAGGAAGAACTTTAAATAATTGCAACAAAAAAATTGAAAAAAAAAAGAAAAGAGAAAAAAAACTACATGTTTTTGATAAAAACCTCCGAATCTGTATTAATCAATAACCGAATTTGTAAAGAACAAGAACTGCAAGGAAGAACAACTGCTGCTGGTATCTCATCTATTGTTTTGAAAGAGACCTTATTTCCATCCTTCAAAAATGTATAACCCATTTCTCCCAACTCTAATGAATTAACAAAGAAATAATCACCACATCGGCACTGATGAAAGAGCTCCAAGGCTTCATCGCCATCCTGGATCATCATGTCCTCTAAATCAACATCTTCTGCAACTCCTGTGTCTTTTCTATAAGCTCGTAATTCGCTATCATAAGTTGCACGTAATTTCGAATTGCCAAGGATTTCCCAAGCCTTTTGGACCTTCAAAAATTTATCGCCCGACTCCTTGAGCAAGTCAGAGTTTTGATCTTTGTTTTGCAGTTTATCAGGATGATAATTAAGGATAGCTAATTTGTACCCAGTACGGATTTCTTCATAGCTTGCATCTTCTTTCACTAATAGAATGTCATAGTGAGTTTCTCGGATAGGTTCCTTGCAGTGAAGCATGGTTTGACACCTCTGTTTATCTGATTATCTTCACTGCAAATATGAAATTCCAGAGCAGGGTATTACCATTTTAGAAAGATTTCCCAATCAAATTCAGACTGAAGAAACTCCGCAAAAGCACAAAATAACCTGAACCAAGTTTTATGACCTTTCTCAGACTAATCTAACAGGCAATTTAGAGATTGCACAGACAGATGGTGAAGTATCACAGCATCTGTACCAATCAATGGTTTTGTTTAAAATTCAATTTTCTTAACCAAAACAAGGAGACGCTTTCAATTTGCTGCTATTGGAGAAGCAAGGACAAAGAACAAAAAAAAAAAAGATCCATATAAATGCTGTTCTTTGTACTATTACCAATCCAACAAATACCAAAAGTTGATGCAGAAATTGTAACTCTTCCAACAGGGATTCTGTGGAAGCTAAATATGTTTTGAACTAAAGTTTAAAACTTTGACTAATATAAATAGAAACAAAATTAGTAGAAATGAAGTAAAAGAACAGGAAGAAATGAATTTGAAAACAAATCCTGATGCTTGAAGAAAGAAGAATCATTCTAACTCAAGAGAAACACCACCAATAATTCGAAACAAAATACACTACAAAAAAAACCCATAATTTAAGATTGCTGATTGAACAAGAAGCATTATTCGATTTTGATTAAAAGGAACAAGAAGAAGAATATGGAAGAGAAGAGAGCAAGGTTGTTAAAATCATGATTTTAAGTAGGATGGATCAGTGGAGCACCAGCAAAATCAGATCGTAAACTAGGATCCTAAAATCGTAAGATTTTCCTTTCAACTTAAAAAATGATAAACAATTTTTTGTAATAAAGAATCTCATATCATCTTTCATTGTATTAATCTTTAATTAATATTTACCTAGAAAGGTTTCATTTTGAAGAACTAGCCAAAACTTCAAAAACTTAACTAATAAGAATTTACATACAATCAATTTATAGTTTGATCTTAAATGCTCGGACTACATAAGCCACCTCTTCAATTACTTTAGATAAGACATATAGAACAAGTAATAATTCCAGAACAATCAAGTAAAAGGAACAGAGAAGAGAACCGGTAAATCAGTGAAAATTTCAGAACAAGTAACAAAAGAAACCAGAGAGAAAATAGAACTCCCCCGTGACTCAAACCCACAAAAGAACAGGTAACAAATTCTTCAATTTTTCAACGCATAATCACAAAAGAATAAAATTGAGAACTAACTTCAGTTCTCATCAAATCTAAATATATAAACAGATCAAACTTTTCAAGAAGTATCAAATTCATATTGGAATAACAGAATTCACAAAAAAAACTAGAAAATAGAAGGAAAGTTTACCTCACTGAGTTATCAAGCTTCGTCGTAAAGAGAACATAGAAAGACTATCCGATTCAAGTCGACCCAACGGCCTCCGTCGTCGCAGAGAGAAGGTGGTTACCTGGTTCGCCCTGATTCCGCCGCAGAGTTCCACTACGGCAGCAGCAACTGGTCCAGCAGAGGAGAGGAATGATTTCAAAGAAGGGAGGAGCTAAGGATTTCGGCCGATTGAAATTTCAGATACACTAGCGCAAACTTATATTAGTTTAATTTTTTATAATTATATATTATTATACGGATTTTATTGTTTTAGTTTGCTCTATTTAAACTTAAAAAAGGAATATAACATCCTCACTTAATTTATACATTATTTATTATTTGCTAGTAATCATACTTATTATTTAGAAAATCGAATTGTTATTTCTATGATGCCTAACTTGTACATTTAGTAATCTAAAACAATGGTCAAATTCTACCATTTTAGTTATTTTCTCTTCCAAGATTTAAAAAGAAAAAATTTGGGTCTCCTTGAAGGACCCATGAATCTCTACAATCCCATTAGCTTCAAGCTTTCCAAGACTTCTCAGAATCACAGCAAATACTTCAGGCACTGTGCTTGATTGTGGAAGCTTCTTTGATGATTCATGGGTATGGAACTTTAGGTGGAAAAGAGCCCTTAGAACTTCAGAAGAAGATATCCTTGCACAGTTGCTACACACCTTACAAAACCACCAACCGTTGTCATGCGGTCTTGATAAGATTATTTGGGTTCATGCAAAAGATGGCGTCTTCTCCGTTAAAAATCTTTACCCTTGCAAGTGCTTAATCACAAGACCTTATGGAACAGTTTCTTCCCCAAGAAACTCTATTTCGATTTGGAGATGTATCAACGATAAGCTGCCCCCAAAGATGAAGCTGCTCATTCGGTATTATTCAAAATGCATTGGATGCTACCTGTCCCTTTTGTCTTGAATCAGCTGAAGATGTTAAATCATTCGGTCCTCCTCTGCCCGAAGGCGCTGCAATGGACTGGTGGAGGGTTAAGGCTGTAGTTCCCAATACTTTCTCAATGGAATTCCCTTATAAAAGGCTCACGTTCTAGTCTCATCTTATTCATTTCAGCTTGGTCAATTTGGTGGAAGAGAAACTCTCTCATTTTCAAGGTAACACTTATTGATAATGCAAAGTTGATAGATTCCATTACAGTCAAGTGCTATGAACTGATGAAGATTAAACACCATCATTTGTCATACCCTTTATCTGATTGGTTTTTGCAGCCTGCAATTGTTTGTTATTCTTTGTAAATTACACTCTCCGCAGTTTGGGCTTTTTCTTTTGATTGATTTTACTAGCTTTTCTTATTTTTCTTGCTTTTGTAATCTCCAGCTTCTTTTCCCTGCTATTCTATAGCAATAATATCCTTTTTTGCCGTTAAAAAAGAAAATTTCACCATACTACTATTTATTTGCTACATCATTTTACTTAAGTCTAAAACAATATGTAAAGTAGAATAAATAAATAAGGATAGGAAATCTGTATAATCCAAATCCTCTACCAAATTCGTATCATGTATAGAAAAAAGTAGCTTATTGTATTTAAACAGTTTGAGTTCCACCGCCAGCCTCTCTGCGGGCCACCATCACATGTTTATATTCCATATTCAAACAAAAAACGTGTATTTATATACAATATTTTGTATATCCATACATACTACAAATGTATATTTATGTATCATATTTTATATGTTCATGCATGCTCAAATAGAATATAGCATATAAGTTTATATTTATGTACTCTCTACAACAAGGACCAAACGGAAATTCGGCCTTTCTCTTTTTTTTTAAGAAACTCCAAGCCATGCCACCACCGATCACCACAACCATTGCTGTCACTTTAGGCCAAGCTGCTGCCAATGGAGTGAAGACCAGTTAACAATGAACCTTTGGGCACCAAAGCTGCCGCCATTGATACAGGCTGAAATTAATGGTGGCCACGGGCCGGGCCAGGCTGATTATGAGTCTCGACCCGCCGGGCCACGGATTGGGGTAGGAACCACCGGTTAACCGGCAGGTCGAACTGAAATTTTCAATTAAATTTGCAGTTAACCGACGATTTAATTAGAATGTTCAGAAACAGTTCGCAGTTCATAGCGGTTACGGTTCGAAATTTTGTTGAACCTGAACCGGATCATCGACCGATCAGTTACGGTTCCGGTTTGACCAGTCACGGTTCGACAGCATGCCGGGCCAAATCTGGCGAGCCAAACTGGCCTATGGCCTCCTCTACCTAAAATGGTTTGAAAATAAAGAGGAAAGTTTTGTAAACCAAACCAAAAGCTTGGTCGAGATTTCAAATATGTTTCCTAACATTGCTCACCATGTTTTAATCAATTTAATGCCACCAGGTAAAGGTGGCCACGGGCCGATTCCGGGTCTCGGCCCGCCGGACCACGGTTCAAGGAGGGTGAAACCGGAATCGGCCCGCCGAACCTGCGGTTAACCGTCGATTCGATGGCAGCCGGTTAACCGGCGGTTCAAGTCCGGTTCACGGTTCTCCACAGTTCCGGTTCCAAAATTTCTTGAACCTGAACCGGCAGATTCGGCGATTAACCGTCGATTCGGTGGCGGCCGGTTAACCGACGGTTCACGGTTCCCCACAGTTCCGATTTCAAAATTCCTTGAACCGTCCGGCCGGTTCAGATTACAGTTCTGGCGGTTACAGTTTTTCGATGGGTTGGACCGGTTCAGCAACGGGCCGATTCAGGCGGGCCGACCAAGCCGAACCGGCCCATGACCACCTCTACCACCAAGAGACTTTTTGGTCACTGTTGAGTTTTTTAACACCAATTCTTCAGCTATAAAGGAAGAAAATATGGGTTGGATTAAAATAACTTGAAATTTTCAAACAGTGAAAATAAGGTCTTTTAGTGGTTGATTGTTGAAATTAATACCATTTTTGAAATCGTTTTGTGGATGACTTCAATTTTAGTATACTCATTTCCAAGTTTCATGGCTGAAAATGTAATTGAATTTTTGAATGGTAAATTGTCCCTGTTACTGTTATTGGAAGTAAGAGATGAGAGTTATTTTAGGAATTATAAAAATATTTCTAACAGTTTTAGAATGGAAAAAGTAACGTAAAAACTAGAGAGTATATGTCTAAAAAAACATGAATAAAGTATCTAAATTTAAAAAATATAGGGAAAAAACAGTTTAATAGTTTAATATATGAACGAAATAGCAATTTTCCCGTAAAATGAATTAATTAACTAAATATACATATATATATTATTGAAGATCCACCTAATAATTGATAACCAATTATTAAAAGGGGAAAAGAAAACGGTCCACCAAACCCTAAATCATCATCACGTGCAGCACACCACTCTTTTATTATTATTATTATTATTATTATTATTATTATTATTATTATTATTATTATTATTATTATTATTATTATATGTCAAAGTATCAAAGCATATGCCTCAAAAATTTACAGGCTTCAAAAATAAAAGTGTGTGAATTCAGAAGAAGTACATATCCACTCACTCATAGCACAAAGACGACCCTTAGTCACAGCCATAAAACTCGGAGACAGGTCTGAGAAATCAACAATTGCTTCATCCCAAATCCCCATTCCTCAAATATCACATGGCTATTTCATCTGTTAGTATCTCTCTCTCTCTGTCTCTCTTTATGTACTTATTTATCTATTCGTGTACATAGAAAGATGTGACCTTTCCTGTTTTATTGCTTGCTTTTCTAGTGCTGTATTACTTGTTATATTTATATCCCCTTTGGTTTCCAAGAAAATAGGAGAAAATGAGACTAATAAGTTTTGGGTATTTCATAATTGCTTTTAGTTAGTTTTCTTGTGCATTGAAATGAGAGAACGGTACAATTTATACTTCCTCCTACTTCTTGAATTGGAAGGTCTTTATTTTATTAGTTTGCAATTTTTTTCTGTTTGTTTCATCTGATAGTTTGAGAGTAAAATGATTCCAGCCATTGAAAAATAAGTATTTGAAGTTCTGATGTTTGATTCTGCTTTTAGTGTTTTCTTTGTTCTAAAATTATATTTACCTGATCTGGTGTGAGGGACTCGGCATTGAAGGCATGGAAAGTGGATTTTGTTTGTGATTAATCATAGATGTTCTTGCAGACATTGAGCTGGACAGCTGATCCATCTTGACTTGCCTGGAATGGGAAATCAGTATTATTTAGTTTCTTTATCAACCATGGGTTCCTTTGCTTATTTATTGCTTAATATGATCTTTGGTGGATTGGGCTCAGGGATATTATTGTTTTACTTGGGTTACATTTCAGTGGTAGATTATGCAATTACTAACTGAATTATAAAAAAAAGGAGAATAATTTTGGTTTCTTATGGCAATTACAGTTTCCCCTTACATGAGTTTTTATTGGCTATTCATTGAAGATAGAATTGTTTCATTTGAATTAATATAGATCCTCTAGTTTCAACTGAATTCTATTTTTTCAGCAGGGTTGAAGTTTCCTATGTTTGTTTGTACAACCAGTTACCTGAAGAGTGGGATAATTAGAATTTCACACTATCAAAAGAAAGAATATCAATCTCCTGTCAGAAAACGATGGAACTATTCTTTTCAGCTAGCTCATCTTAACATACATGAACTGATTGGACACAGAAGTTTCCGTTCACAGACAAAAGGTCAAGTCAAATTACATGCTTATTAAATAAATAAACAAGGAATAATATAAATCGTGAAACTTTGGAACAAAGTAAGATCACAATAGGCAGTATTGGTTGTGAACCAGAGGGTTGAAATCTCAGTTATGACTTTTTACAACTTATTCAGTGGTGATTCACATTTCAGGTTTCAAGTATCAAAAGGTGTCATATCAAGTCATGGATAAAACAGAAAACAATATAGCTGTTGAAGATCATCTAGAGGATCCGCCTTTTTCCAATTCTTATGAAAATGTCATGGAAGCACTTTCCTCTCTTATAACACGTCCAAAACGTGGAATTCGGTCATCCCTTGGAGGGAAATATGAAAAATTGGAGAGGATGCATATGTATCTTAAGGTATTGCGACATTTTTCTAGTGCTCTGGAAATGCTTAGAAATGTTTTTATATTTGTATACTTAGCTTTGATTTTATGTTGGTTTAATCATTTTGGGTTTTTTCCTTTTTTGTTGACACTTCATATTGTAGTATATGAGCCGCAACTGCTTCTTTGTTTTGCATCTTCACTATTAACCTGTTTTCTGGTTATATAAGAGAAACTTGCATTTTGAAGTTTCTTACTTCTCATCGAGAAGTTTGGCAAATTATTTAACTTTTTTTTTGTTGTTTTGCTAAACAAAAATGGCTGAAGATTGAAAGACTGCATGCATGTTTCTCTGCAGATACTAGGGTTGGAAGAACATATTCCTGGGCTCAGGATTATCCATGTTGCTGGAACAAAAGGGAAGGTATGGTCCCAGTTTAAATATGTTTATAATTTGAAAAAAAAAAAGAATTAGAGAATTATTATTTAAATCCTCTTGAAATATCATTTGGACTTTATATTTCTGCCTTCAGATTGAACATCTTTATTTTTGTGTGCCTCTTGCTAATGCGTGTCTGAATTATAGTTGAATGGCTTATGAGCATGCTTGATAGGAGAAAATTTCTGTGATCAGATGTTCTACACAGCACTATCACAATATAAAAAAATATTGATATCCTTGTTTATTAGCTTTTACCCATGTTTGTTTTGTCATATTTTGATCTTAGGCTTAGTGGCTTTTATCGTTAAAAGTTTACTGAAAGCTAATCATATTTATTTGAAGTTGTTTAGTAACACGGTTTGTTCTCCTATGATCTTGTATTTCAGGGTTCAACGTGCACATTCTGTGAAGCTATTCTACGAGAATGTGGATTTCGAACAGGGCTGTTTACTTCCCCTCACCTAATTGATGTGAGAGAAAGATTTCGTCTAGATGGGTTAGTTTATGCTTTCAATGCCAATTGTCATTCTATCATATTTAACTAAGCAGTTGAGCAGGCAGACTCCCTTGCTCTTGTTCCTTCCCAGTGGAAAAAATTAGTTCTCTAAGGATATCTTCCTCTGCAATGTTGGAGTTCAAGAAGAGCAAGTTTTGATTAGTGATGAAATCAAAGGCAATTTTGCTGTTTTTAATTGTCATTACCAACTGTACCATTTGATATTCTTGGGTTGTCAAATGCATACAATTTTCTTTTTCCTTTTTAAAATGTTTTGAGAGACACTAGAGATTTCTTTCCTTTTTCAATCTACTGTGATATTACAATCAGTTAATCTTCCATTTCTTATGGTTCCATTCAACTCTTTCTGCTCTTGAGTGAGATGGACTGGTGGAGATTTAGAATTTAATAGAATTGCTAGAACCACAGTGACATAGGATCAGCAATTGCAACCATAGGAAATAGGTTCACAGATATGAGCTGCTTAGTTTAATTGTTCAGATTCTACCTTATTACTTTCAAAGATAAACGTTCATGATCATCCATTAAGGAGGTGCAGCAATGGTCCTTGGAGATGTATGTCAGTTTAGTTCTTTCGTAGAAGTCAGATTTGGCTGGTTGTTGGGTTTGGATAATTGTTAATTATTCAATCTATTTTCTTAGTCAAATTATTGGCTTTGAATATCTGAATAGAACAAAACATCTCTTGGATATCTTTTTTTTTTCCTGAACAAAGGAGATAGAATTTCTTGAATGTCGATTCTTGTTGGTATCTTGAAACCTAACTGACTTGAATTCCTTTTGCAGGGTGGACATATCCGAAGATAAATTTTCATTGTATTTCTGGGATTGCTGGAATCAGTTGAAGGTAAAAATTAATATTCTGTTCATATATATAATTCTTAGTAGTTATCAGATGGTTATGCAATCAGTAAATGGGTGCAATATAATTCTTGGCATTTTGGTTTCTAGGAACACGTAACTGAGGACCTGCCAATGCCCCCTCTATTTCAATTTCTCACAGTACTGGCATTCAAAATATTCATCTGTGAACAGGTTAGCAACACAAGTTTAGCTTGCAATGAAGTTTGCTCAATTTTAGTTGGGAAATTCAAACAGCTGAAACATATGATGACTTTTCCTGCACCTCAACTTTTCTTTACAAGTTCTCTTCAATATGAGTAAAAGAACAAGATTTCACAATTATATAGATCAACATATGATGTGGTAAATGCCATAGGCCACATTATACCCTAGCCCATTCGTAGTGCAATGCTGCCTAGGGTTTTTGTTCTCCAATCCATGTAAAATAATTTAAGTAAAATTAATATAATACCTTTCTACTCTAGCTCAGCAATTTCCGGTGCTCTAATTGAGTTGCATTTTCCTTTTCATTTTTTACAGGTAGATGTTGCTGTAATTGAAGTTGGTCTTGGAGGAACAAATGATTCAACAAATGTGGTATTCTTCCTTATTGGACTTTATTGCTGCTTATTCCAGTCATTTGGGCCTTTTAGCCTGCTGTCACAATTTCAATGAATATAATATGCAGAGAAAATTTTCATTGTAATTGAATATTTTGTGTTGAAAGAGAGAATAACATCAGTGGTGTTTCGTTGATGATATAGTTTTCTATGTCTTGTTGCAGATTAAGAATCCGGTTGTTTGCGGCATCACATCTTTGGGGATGGATCACACAGAGACATTGGGTATTCAGTTTTCTCTTATTTTTTCATTATTATCAATATCCTCAATGTTACAGTTCCTAGCTCGAAATCTAATTATGGACTTTTAGAAAAGATTAGGTTTTGGTTAGGAAGGATTTGCAATCTCTTATGTTTTTAGGAAGTACTCAAAATCTCCAGAAAATTTTCCTCATAGTTTCATTCCTAAAGAAGTGAAGAAATAGCTTTTTGGAGAAATAACATAACTACAATTTAGGGAAGATAACTGATATGAAAACTAACCCACAAACAACTTAAAAACATGGAAAACAACTACAATGCTCACTGAAGATAACTTAAAAAGGATAAAACTGAAATTAAGAAATAAAATGTAGAAAATTCCCAGTATGCTACTTCTGCTATTTTTGTGTAGCACCATTTATTAACTACCTATTATAATCTACTTATTTGGCTTCATAACACTGTCTTTCTGCTTCTATCTGTAAACACAAATTTATGTTGGTTGCTTACTTTTTTCTTTTTTTTTTATAGATGGGGCTTGAGTTTAAAAAAACTTCAGAAAATCTAAAATTTTATGCACAATAAGTTGAACATGAACTGCAGAAAGAGATGAAGGATTTCTCAAAGTAAACAGTTACTGCACTGTCTTGCAGGTGATACCATTGGAAAGATTGCTTCACACAAGGCTGGAATTTTCAAGGTATAGAACTCACGTGGAAGCTAAAGTAGAAGGAAGCGGTTTTTATTGATAAAGATTATTTATAGCTATATTTCTGTTTTATTATTCTAATTGGCAGTATTCATTTTCAAGTATTTTCTGAATTGGGTTGATCATTGATGTCTTCCCTGCTCCTGAAGCCTCAAATTCCTGCATTTACGCTCCCCCAACCTTCTGAAGCAATGGATGTTATTAATGAGAGGGCCCATAAATTGGCGGTAATCACTGTTGTTCTATGTTATCAGCTCTTAATGTTTTGAGTTTTGTTTTGTCTTGAATGTTTGTTATTTGGGTGATATACTAGTTCTCATTTTTTGTTATTATCCAGAATCCTAGTCTGGCTCAAAATAAATACATTGTTGGTTAATCATTATTATCCCAAACAAGATATCCCTTAAGGCCTTAGCAGTCTTGTCATCAATCCTTTAACATCCACATCTTTCTAGTTTTAATCCTGGTCCTAGATATTTCTGAACAAGAAGAGTGACAAATGGTTTTTGTGCTAAAATGAAATTGATTCTTTCTATTTATATATTTTTAAATTATTCCATTGTCTTATGTCCGAGTTTCTTTCTTCAACATGTTTTCAAAATTAGTTGGTTGAAGCTTCAAAAGTTGGCAAGTATCCACCCAAATTGGCTTGAGAAATGCCCATGGGATTTGTTGATTGATTTAGCATTAACTGTTCCAGGTACCCTTGAAAGTAGTGGAGCCTCTTGATCACAGCCAGTTTGAGGGGTTAAAGCTTAGCTTGTCTGGTGATCATCAATTCTCTAACGCCGGTCTTGCTATTTCCCTGTGTAAATGTTGGCTTCAAATGACTGGAAACTGGGAGAAGTTATCCCAAAATGTTAGTTCCACTCTGGTATATTTATCATTATTCAAGAAAAGATCTTATGTGAATTTATCTGCTGGTTAGTTATTGTGGACTGACGATATAATGTTTCAGTATGAGATAAGAGTACATAAATAGGAAAGATTTGTTCATGTTTTGCTATGTTGGGTTTCATGGATTTGAACTTTGGATTCCAAGTTGAATTATAATCCACTGTTTGGGTTAATTAAAAACTTTTGGATTTGAACTTAATAGAATTCATAAACTTTCAGAATCTTTAGAGTGACGGAGATAAAAATACCTTTGACATATGTATTATTTCAAATACACTTCTTTCTGTTATTCTATATTCCAAATCAAAGTAAATGATCAAAATGGAACATAAAAATGTACATGTTCATAACTGTTTCTGTTTAGACATTCTATAATATTTCTGCTGCATATTTATGTGTCTATCAATTCATATGCATCTGGATATCGTTTGCCATCTTAGTATCCTTCACTTGGTGCAGTTTGGTTGGAGATCCATTTTGATGTATTTTGTGATAGCGTTAAATAGTGTAGTCTTCTTCTTCATTTATACTTTTTAAATTTCAAACCAAAAGGCTTAGTAATGGCTGTAACTGTTCTTCCTCAGCCTGCGGTTTGTGATTTATCTTAGTTGATTTGCGGTCAAATTGTTATGATGTGTAGCAGGATGACAAGGAAGGTAGTTTGCCAGAAGCATTTCTTAGAGGTCTTGCAACAGCACATCTTTCTGGGAGGGCTCAAGTTGTGTACGACTCTTCTGAAAAGTGCTACTCTTCCTCAACAGTGCCTGGAAATTCTTCAGGAGATCTAATTTTCTACTTGGATGGAGCTCACAGTCCAGAAAGCATGGAGGTTTGTGCTAAATGGTTCTCTAGTGCTGTTCAAGAAAAAAAGCAGTTACCAGATTTGGTATCATCTTCTCGTGGTGTTGAAAATACAGAAGCCATTTCAGGAAATGGTTACATCCAACATGAAAATTGCAACACTGAAGAGTCTAAAAAAATCTCAAAGAAGGTAAAATTCTTTGGTGTCCATAATATTTAGTCAGCAGGCTACAAGTTCCTTCCCGTTTCCTGGATTACTTTTATTCATCCCATCATTGTGGTTCTTTTACTTATTAGGTGTTTGAATAGTTCATTCTGTTTTTATTTATTCACTTCTCACAAATTATTGTTTAAGCCTTGTCATAGATTCTTTTATTCAATTGCATGGAAGTCAGAGATCCACATATTTTGCTTCCACGACTTGTCAATACGTGTGCTTCCTCAGGTATTTGCTGCCTTAATTTAAAATCTGGCTTTATCATGCTAAAACAACCACCTGCGCAAATCTTTTTATCATTATTGTAATTTTGCAGCTTCTAAGCTTTTAATAATGTAATTCCGTTTTAAAAGCAATTCTATTCCGTTTTATCTGAAAATGTATGACTTGATGGGATCGTTCTCAGGTACTTACTTCTCAAAGGCTATTTTTGTCCCAAGCATGTCAACATACAACAAGGTCACTTCCGGCACCTCATCCATTCCTTCAGAAAGCTCTATTCGAGATTTGTCATGGCAATTCAGCTTGCAGAGGCTTTGGGAGAAGACTGTCCATGGGATAGGTACCTTTTTTTAAGGCCTCCTTGAAAGATTGCTTATTTTGAATACTTCTTTATGCTAGCGTAGTTTTCCTTGAATCCTTCCTTCCTTTTGTTCTCATACCAGTCATGTTTCAAAGAATGAGGATTTCACCGTATAGGCCGAAATAACTATTTCCGTTTTTCCATTTGTTTTATAGGATTAACAACAAAAAATAAAAAGTAGAAAAATAAAAGAGATATTTGATGACTGATATGTTCCAGTATTATTACTCATACAATGTTGAAGTCCTTAGTTTAGATGTTAGAGCAGAATGTTCCTTTCCGATTTATAACTCATAATGTAATGGGTACGTCCTCCAATGAAACCGTGAAATTTTTTTGTCACTAATGTCCAATGAAGGAGAAATACTTAGGTAGACTATGTTTACCATGTCATCTGTAGACTAATCCAACATGGCGAGGAAAAATCAGTTTGAGGGTGGCTATATTTTCTCTCTCCTGGACATGCATTATTGATCTGTTATCCTAACCATGTTCGGATAATATATCATGGCCCAATATCTGATTTTCCTCTACATATGATGCGTTAGACAGTCTAACTAAAAATTTCTCGCGAAGAAGAGTTCATTCAATTCAACAATATATATCTACATCTGTTTTTCCACTTGATTCATTGGAACTCTGAGTCTGATAGTGATAAAAATCATTCTTTTTGTGCCAATGCATTGTCAAGTAATAAGACAAACTGAAAATCATTTATTACATGGCGCAGAACCAAACGCTGGTGCACTTGAAACAAGCTCCACGTTGGACAGTGCAGGGAACATCCCACCCCTTGAATTTCTATACAAGGATGGCTCGCATTGCAAACCTGCAGAAGAAAACTTCACTTGCAGTACCGTCATTTCTTCATTGCCTTCAACGATAAAGTTGTTGAGGGACTGTGTTAGAGACAACCCTACCCTAAGACTTCAGGTAAGTAATGATTTGCTCATTCGTTGAGATTCAATTCATCAATTTTTTTTAATGACAGATTTAAAAGTTCAAGTTTCAAACTTCAGCCTTTCAATCTATTCATTGAAAGCTCTTGTATTAACAACACATCATGTATTGGATTACAGGTTCTTGTTACTGGATCACTGCATCTGGTTGGAGATGTACTGAAGCTATTAAAGAGATGAATTGTAAGGTTTTCCCAAAGGTGGTGACTGTCTTTACATTCTTTTGCGAATTGATTTTCCTTAGGACGTGCAGCATCACTGAAAATTGATGCTTCAATAAACTGGAAATGCTTGTTTTGATTAATTGTTTTCTGAGTTGCATGTATTATTATTATTTATTCAAAAAATATTATGTAAGGTGTATTTTTTTTTTCTAGCTCCTCTTCTGTTGCTGTTGGGTAATATTTCGACATTCCTTTGACTGTTGATGGTGTCACAATCAGGGCAGGTGAAATGCAATTAATCCTTATTCCAACTTTACATAACTCAGCTGCCATTGTTTTTACTACTCCACTAACGGCAAATTTTGAAACTGAGTATGGATGTGGGCCAAGCCCCCCTACTATTCCAGCAGTGCTGGATGTACATAGAATCGACCCGGAGCCCACGGGTATCATTACTCGGGCCGCATGCTTTATTCCTGCTAGAACGCCCCGAACATTGGTTTGGATTACCTTATCAAACTCATTAAGGTCCAAATCTATGATACTTGGTGGACATGGGCCTACTATTCCAGCATTGTTAAACATTATGTCTAGTTTACAATGACGGGCCATTGTGACATCTACTGCTTCTTTTACTTGGTCCTCCTCATTCACATCACATTCTATAAAGTGGGCTGATGGCCCAATTTTTAAGCAAAATCTTGGCCCACCTTAGTATTGATATCTGCAATGACAATTTGGGCTTCATTTTTTATAAATTCTTGAGCTGTAGCATTCCCCAGTCCAATTGCTCCCCTGTTATTAGTACTAGAAACAAAAAATAATTTAGTATTTGTTACTTTTAGATATAACTGCTGCTTGTATTTAGAATGATGTTTCATCTTCACCACAGCATCAAATCATCTACAGACAAACAAAAATTGAGCTAAATCATGACTGTAAAATTATATCATATGAAATATAAAAAGGTTTATAAAAAGGAAGGTGATAAGAATTTTATGGGTTATATAAAAGAAGGTAAACACATTTCATTTCATTTCATATGAAATATAATTGAAAAAATTAAAGATATATGTTAAATTATATAGAGTCATTGAATATAGGAGGAGAGCGAAGAAAACAACTTGATGTTTGATTATGGTTTGAAACATTGGTATTTGTTTTATAAATTAAAGAGACATGTAATATTCGTATAGAGTTTTATATTGTTTAAACTTTAGTATGATATATATTTGTTGAAAAAAAAGTCTATGTAATGACGCATATGAATAGAAAGTTGTTACAATAATAGTACACCTAGTTACAGCCAAAATTAATTGACTTATTAAAAAATTAAAAGAGTTAACTTATGATTATGCATTACAATCCCTTATTTTTATGGGTAATTTATTACATGATTTTTCTTAAAAAAAATATTTTTTTTATCTTGCTTTCAATTCAACCTTAGATACTGTATATTTTGATTGGATGCTTAGTAAATTTGCCTCTCGTTTACTTTAAAAAGTAAATATGCTTTTTGAATCATTATTCATTTAATGTGCATGTTAAGTGTTTTACAAGTTAATAAGTTGGCCTTAACTGTAGCCCGCCAAACCCTATAGTTTTGGCCCAAAATATTTAATTACATTTCCAAATATGAGAATGACAAACATAAAAAAGAAACAATAGTTGTCCAAATGAAGAATTAGGAAATAAATATGAAAAACCATAACTAATATATATGCATAATAATTATTCCAAGCATTTACATATAAATGGTATTGTATATGTTTCTATTTCAAATATATTTTTAAATGAATATTTACTTTTCTGTTTAAAAAAAACTACTTTATTTAAATTTTTAATTTTAATAACGTTTTCTTTTTTATTAAAAAATAATTAAAAAAAAAACGGCACCTGAACGACGGCAATAACAACACCTAACGACAAAACGGCTCCTCTGTATCATTCGTTCACAGCTTCACCTTCCATTTTTAGTTTCAACTTCTCTCTCTATATATCACTATACACATATATACATATAAATGCACCCATTTCTCTTCTTTCCTTCTTACCACCTCTCATGGCGGGTTCAAGACCCTCCTCCTCTTCTTATGTTTCTTCTCAGTCTTCTCCTCAACAAGCCTTCACTTCTCGTCTCTTATTGCTTCTCACTCTTCTCCCCTTAACTCTTGCCGCATTCGCTTTCGTTCTTCAATGGCGTGGAGGCTTAACTGACCCCGTTTCTCGTTGGTCGCCGGACCACCACGAGTTTCCTGGCATGGAATCCATCGCCTCCTCTGGTGTATCATCTTCTTTAAAGTCAAGGAATAAGGATTCGGGTTGCACCGATCTTCTCGGTCAGAGCCATAACCCGTCGTTTCCTTTTTATAGGAACTGGAAATTCGATGTTGGGTCCGATCTGAAGCCTAAGGTGAGTTTGATTTCTGGCTGCCTCGTTGCGTATTGGAATTGCGTATTGAGATTTACATGTAATATATTTTATTTAATTTCGTTACGTAGTCGATTTTCGGATTTGGATTTGGGATTTGGATCCGTATTTGTATCTGCGAATGCTGATTCAAGTTGTGCACTGTACGTTGGGATTTTGGTGTACTTTTTTATATTTATTGCAGTTGTTGTTTTTTCTGAACTTTGATTTTGATTGCTGAAAAATAGATTATTTCTAATAACGTAATTTATTATGTTAAACTTGCTTATAAATAGTTAAATTCTTATGGATTTAGGATGATTGCTGAGTTTAGAAAAGAAATTCTTAATTATATATTGCCATGAATTCATTGCTTTTATGTATTTTCAGATTATACTGTTAATTGTATTTTTTAGCATTTTGGGTATCAGTAAATTGACATCTGAAAAAAAAAAAAAAAAAGCTGCACCTTATTGATTGATAAAGTTTTTCTTTTTTCCTTTAGCTAATGCACCTTTTGTTTCTCTGATCTGAAATTAATTTGGGAACTTCTTTTTTTCTTGTACTTGTCATTTTGTTTTGCTAGTCAGAATGTTCTTCATAAGTTCCATTTTGCATTAATTTTTCTAGCTATTTGACATTTCAGGCTTGTTCCCATTTGGATTATTTTATGACTTGTTTTTTCATTTGTAACTTTTCTCCATTCCAGATATGTATAACTACAAGCACTTCTGCAGGCTTGGAACAGATACTACCTTGGATATTTTATCACAAGTTTATTGGAGTTTCGACTTTTTTCCTTTTTGTGGAGGGAAAAGCTGCTTCTCCTAAAGTATCCAAAGTTCTGGAAACGATTCCGGTCAGTTTAGATCTCCTGTTTGGTTTTCCAGTGTTTTAAAATTATGTTTACTCATTATTCTATTCTTATTTCTTATGTTCACTGGATTTATTTTATTTGGCTGTTTATGCTTTTTCAGGGTGTAAAAGTTATATACAGAACAAGAGAATTAGAAGAACAACAAGCTAAAAGGTATGCAAATTTTCTTGTTGTATGTTATTTAAATCAATCTATGCTAAACCTACATTAGTTCAAATCTTGTGATTGAGTGTGTCTTGCATACCCTCTCTATCTCGGTGAAAATTTAAGAATTTAATCAGAAATATTATAATCAGTTCCTTACTGTCTACAGCCATAGATCTGATGACTGATGTTAACCATGATCGATGATTCTATTTGTCAAGTATTCTAATATGTTTTCTTAATGGTTCCCATAGTTATGATGAACTTAGGCAGGAATTTAGAATTAATTGGGATAATAACTATGTAAGCTTTCGATATTCATTATGTCCGTTTGTGTTACTATAGACAGTGCGTGATCTCATAGAATAAATAGAGATTGTGTATTTGCTTGTATATATGACAAATGTTTGATGTTCTGGTCTTCTGTTCAACTTGTATTCCAATTTATTTATTTATTTTTTGTTATATCAGTCGGATCTGGAACGAGACTTGGCTTGCAAGCTTCTTTTACAAACCATGTAATTATGAATTATTTGTCAAGCAATCCCTCAACATGGAAATGGCCATCGTCATGGCAAGGGTATTGTTTCGTTCTAATACACAGCATGACCCATCTGCTTATTGTTATGCCTTATAAAGTCACTATTAATTTGTGCACTGAACTTTAGGAGGCTAGCATGGAGTGGATTTTCCATCTTGATACAGATGAGCTAATACATCCCGCAGGAGCTCGTGAATATTCAATAAGACATATACTTTCAGATGTGCCTCGAAATGTTGATATGGTTATCTTCCCAAATTATGTAAGTGAAACTGCCCTCTGGAATATGTAGAGCCGTAGAGGATAACTTCAAACTTCCTATTTTTTGCCGAAATTTTTTTTACGTCCATACTTTTTATTTTCATTGGCTTCTACCTTTTTCTTATTTAATAAAAGGCATATTTGTTTCAGGAGAGTAGTGTTGAACGAGATGACATCAAGGAACCTTTTAGTGAGGTATGTCTCCCCATTTACTCATTTAAGTTACACCTAACTAATGTGTATTAATTGGGAACTTCCTTTTTCTATATTTGCACTCCTAAATTTCGGTGTGGCTGTTAACGTTTCTCCAAGTCTTATATTTCTGTTTTATTCTAAAAAAGAAAAGTCGAAGTCTTATATTTGTCTTGCATAGATAGAGATGTACATAATGTATGACGGGAAAAAAGGGCCAATGTCGATAGACTATCTCTGAATTTTATTTGGCACACACAACAGATCTACTTTCTGAGTATCCCTCAATAGACCTATTTGGTGTACACACTAACAGAATATTCAAGCTCCTGTATTTGTTTTAGTGGTTAAATTTTGTACTTGTTCATATCTAAGCACATGCACCTGTGATTTTCTTTTCCCGTTACTCTATTTCTTTCTTGTTCACATAGGTCTCCATGTTTAAGAAGAACTATGATCACCTTCCTAAAGATGTATATTTTGGCAACTATAAAGAAGCAACCCGTGGTAATCCAAACTATTTTCTTACATATGGGAATGGAAAATCTGCTGCTAGAATTCAGGATCATCTTCGCCCTAATGGTGCACACAGATGGCATAATTATATGAAGAATCCGAAGTAATCATTTAAAGTCCTATTAATTTTACTTTCATATATCCTTTTCACATGTTCATTGCTATTGTTTAAGATGAGTATTTCCATGTGGGAAAACTATTTTGGTATGGGGGATCACACTCCTGTCGTACCTAATAATTCCTCAAATATTCTTTATTGCATGGAAATACATGCCTGTTCTGGCCCTGAATTATGATTATTTGGATTTCTGTATCTTGGTTTTTTCAGCAATCCATTATGACTAAAGAAGCTTTCAAACTTTGCTTCAAGTGTTGCTCTGTTGCTAACTATTTTGTGTTTAAAACATTTGTAGTGAGATCAAATTGGATGAGGCTGCTGTTCTACATTATACATATCCCAAGTTTTCTGATTTGACTTCAAGACGTGATCGGTGTGGTTGCAAGCCCACCAAGGATGATGTTAAAAGATGCTTTATGTTGGAATTTGACAGAGCTGTAAGTTCTTATTTACACTATATTGTCTGTTACTCTGTTAATTATCCTCTATTTTCTAGTTGGGAAAAGTTATTTTTCAGCTTTATGTGATATATTATATTTTTTGTATTTTCCGTTGTAACAATGACAATGTTTTCTGAGCAGGCATTCATAATTGCTTCAACTGCAACAGAGGAGGAAATGCTTCACTGGTAATGGCTGTTCCTAATTTAAAGCATGAAGTATTGAATATGCTATTGTTCCCAATTTTGCATAGCGCATTCTGTAGATAGATGCAATGAAAATTGATGCCAATATCTCAATTCCTTAAGCTACTCATTTTATCAGGTATCAGGAACGTGTTGTGTGGACTGACAAACAGCTGAACTTAAAACTCATGAGAAAGGGTATCTTGACTCGCGTTTATGCTCCCATGGTTAGTGCAATTGCCCCAATTTTCAGTAGGTTCCCTCGATCAAGAAATTGGTCAATTTATTGCGCATTCGTGCTTGGTCCTTCCATCATTTCCGCTGAACATTTCTTATTTACTTTTTATAGGTAATTGTCCAAGGACTCAGGGAATCCGGGGTATTCATTAATGCTATAGCAATGGCACAGACAAACATAACAGATTCCATGTCATCAGTTGGGAATAATGGCACTTCTAAAACAGCTAAATCTGGAGTTATTTCTTCTAGAAAGGTTGGTGAAAAGAGAGAATCCCAAGCAACTGCAAGAAGAGTCTTGCAGGTTGGTGGCAATGCTTCTTTTCCTTCAGCTGTTCCTCCACAATCTCCTCCCGGCCTGGCAGATTTTCATGCAGCTATATAATAGTGACAGAGCAGTCTTAGCCACCTTAGCATCGTCGTCGCCATCACCTTCATCATCATGCCCTGCTATATAAGCTTGAATATTTGGCGAAAGTTATATAAGCTTGAATATTTGGCGAAAGAGGTCCTGTCGTAGGGAATGAGTAAGAGAAATAGCGTAGGCTGTTGTGTCGGGGAAGCTTAGTGTTCGGTTTTTGGGGGTCTTCCCGATCACATACCCAAGCGCTCATGATGTACATTTGAAGTAGATAAAGAAGAGGTTTACAGAGTTAGGTGTAGAGAGGAATTTTGATTAAAATTTACATGTGTTGGTAGAGATAGTCCCATTTGTTCTTTCACACATTGTGAGGGGACATATTCCCCACCATTCTATCATACATCTCTATTGTTATTAATTGAAAGTCCTCCATTTTGGCTAATTCATACCCAGTAAAATATCGTTTGAAATGTTATAAAATCTCTCATATTTAGCATTTTAAAACATTATAATAGCTATTAGTGGTAAATCAAATATGTATCGAAACTCACTATTATTGTTTTAGATAATTCAAGCCAATTATCTCTCTTTCTCTAAAGTGAATTAATAGTAATAAATAATTTTGCACTATGTGAAAATTAAGTGCAATGTTTTTTAAAATGAAAATAGAAGTATAAAAAAATTTTCTTTTTTCAGAGAAATGAAAAATGAAAAAATTAGTCGATTTTTTTTTTTCAGTTCATTGTATGCTTTCATATGTGTTAATAATATAATATTATTCTGAAAAAATAGCATATAAAAGTAATGGAAAAATTAATAAAAGCACTAAGTAGTATGGTACTTATTTTAAAAAAATAAATTAGTATGATAATTATTAAAAATTTGGGGATGATTTAGTTATTTTGGGAATTTATATTATTTATTAATAAGGAGAAAATCAATGCTGTGTAAGAGAAAAATTGGAAAATTAAATTTTGGCCCATGCAGGTCTCGAACCTGCGACCTTCGCGTTATTAGCACGACGCTCTAACCAGCTGAGCTAATAGGCCGTTTGCTCAGTTGGCTTATTATTGTGTCAAAGTTACGGAGAGAATAAAAGAGGAAGAAGCATGGCGGTTTTATATATAAAGCTGCAGTGCTAATTGCCTCACTCATTCCCTCCTTTTCTCTCTGCTGGATATTCATTTACATAATGAATCGGATAGCTTTGCATTTAGGTTTCAAGGCTTTCGTTAATCTCTCCAGGTTTGTTTCTCAAGAATCTACCGCCTTTTTTCCCCCTTCATTTCTGATTTTTCTGTTTGGTTTTCTAGAAAATTAATGTCGAAAATGTAACATTTTCTTTTGGGCTATTATTTTTTCAAAAGTAAATAAATAAGTTGGGACACCTTTGGGTTTTGAAGTTATAAAGCTTCAATGAATCCTTGGTTTTTGAAAATCAGAACATTCCGTTCTGTTATTGGGAATTAAAGAATTGGTATTTGTGTAAAAGTGAAATGCAAACTTCTGATTTAATTTTGAATACAACAATGCCAGTAAACTTGCTTTAACATTACTGTGTGTCATAGCTCTTTGCTTTGAAATTGAAAGAAAAAAAACTATAACAACTGAATTACTGATCAAAGATATTGTAGCTTTGCAGCTAGGCCAAGTCAGTTGAGATTTGAATCATTGATTTCTTTGAGAGTGGACATAATGGGTTCCAAACGAAGCCTTTCAAATTCATTGAAAGGCACATCATCAATCGTTGAGGACAAAAAACATAAGAAGCTGAAAGGGTTAAATAGAGCAATTCCTAATTCTGAAAGCATTGTTGCCAAGGTCAGTTTTTGTTTTTCTCTCTTCAAATATATCTTTTAATATTCCAATTCTAAATGCTTTTTTTTTTTCTTATTTTTGCTGGAATTTCTAATTCTACATACTTGAATGTTCAGAAAAATTCTTTAGATATTCAATCTGATGAAATTCAAAGTATCAAGGATGATCCTTCAAAAGTTGAGGCAATGACTGTTGAAGAACTTAGAAGAACGTTAAGGTATATAGAATGTTCACAAAACATACAGTTTCATTAATTTGCCAAGTTGTTCTGGTTGCACAGAAAATGAAGGAAACTACAAGGGCTATGCATTCTTTTTCTTGTTTTCTCCCTTATCCTATGGCATTATCATTCTTATGTGATTAGGTTGGGATTTTTAAGGCCCTTAACTATTTTATGTCTCTTATATTTCTTTAACTTCTAAAAAGAGCAAAAAGTGTGTTTGCTGGATTTTGCATTTGAAAAGATATGCATAGATGTCTTATAATTTGTAAACCATGTATATTCACATAAACTTCGCACACCTCACTGTTATTTTGACTTGTATGTATGTATGCATAAAGAAAAAAAAAATCTTCTATTTCTTTTTTTTTTTGATTTATCTGTTTGCTTCTAAGCAGCGGTATTTATTTTCTTCCGAACATGTATGCAATACATTTTCAAAAGCTATGTGTTAACCGGTGGCATGGATTCAGTTTCTGCCCTTTAATTGACCTATGGTTTCAAAACGAAAGAGAATTACCTGCATAAATCAGCTTTCTTGTTTGAACATGAGTTACGACTACAGGTACCCAACAAATTTATGGTGAATTCAAAATTTCAGGTATGCCGGGGTTCCTGCCAAAGGTCGCAAATCTGACCTCATATCTGCTTTAAAGTGTTTTATGGGCAAGGATTTGGATGGTATTTTATCCTTATTCTACTAAATATTTAGGTTACTTAACATTATTCTGAGAGTTCATTCTGGTTAATGTAGACATTTTCTCAAGCTGTAGTAGTAAAAGTTACATACCCAATTTCTTACAATTTGATGGTCTAAGCATATGCAGGTGAAAGCACTCAGGGAGCGGAAGAATATGTAACCAGCACTTCAGAAATAAAAATTTCACAAGATATGGCTACTAATTTATCTGATGAAAAGATCAATAATGTCTCAGCAGAAGTTTCGTATTCCAAACAGAGTAAGAGAAGGTTTAAACAATCTGCTGTTCCCAAGGATGGAAGTGTCACAGTTCAAACTGAAATTTCCAAAATCAAAGAGAAGGTTTCAATTAAAACAAATGTGGTCTCAGGTATGTTTATATGTGTAGAAGTATGTGTACCAGTAATAATCATATGTTATCATTGTTTAGTTGAAGAATTTCTTTTTTCTTTTCCTTCTTTGCCTGTGAAATTTAATTATACTTAAGGCAGGTGAACTAAGAAAAATCCTCAGGCATGTGGGTAGCCTGGAAAGTCTTTTTAGGCAAGAAGAAAGCATCCACTGATATTGGCATTGAATATTTGATAACGAATAATTTTGCATTGCCTTCAGCTGAACCCTGGACAGTTCTTGCCCACAAGAAGCCTCAGAAAGGTTGGGTTCCATATAACCCGGGAACCATGAGGCCTCCACCTCTTGCTGGGAACACAAAATCTGTGAGGCTTATGTCTTGGAATGTCAATGGGTTGAGAGCACTACTAAAGTTAGAGGGATTTTCTGCTGTTGAACTTGCGCAAAAAGAAAATTTTGACGTGTTGTGCTTCCAAGAGACCAAACTGCAGGCAAGTATAATTACTTAGTTGTTTACACTCTTGTTTGGGAAGGAATCAAAATAAGTTTCTTTCAAAGATTTTCCACTGGGTGAACCAAACTAAGCTTCCTAATAATATCTAACCAGTTGGGTTGATTTGACAAGTAGAAAAAATCTTAATCAAGTCTTCTAAAATTTGTGGCAGGAGAAGGATGTGGAATCTATCAAAGAATGTCTGATAGATGGGTATGACAATAGCTTCTGGACATGCAGCCATTCCAAACTTGGTTATTCAGGCACTGCAATTATCTCTCGGGTAATTTTTCCTTATTCAGAAAAAGGACCCTTTTCCTCCTTATCCTTCCTATAATTTCATTGGGTTTAGGGTACAAAAAATGGGGATAATCTTCATCCCAAATCACATGCAATAAACCAGTCTTCGCATATGGGAAATGTTTTTCCTAATTTCAATCCCAGGTATTGCTGCCAAGAACACATGGGTCTTAAGCAACAAATCACAGGCTACAAGGTTTTAGAAGCAGTCTACTCATCATATTTAGAACCTTAAAGATGGCCATATTTTGTTAATGGAATTCTGGCCCAATTCTTCATTTATTCAAGTTTTGCAAATATTTGTCTTTAAGCAGAGTGGATTTTTTTTTTGGCATCCTGACATCTTTAAACAACATGAAAAAAAGTGAAAAAAAGAAAAATTTAGAGGTTCACTGTAGTTATCCCAATATTACTGCAGAATGATATGTAGTATTTTAGTTTCATGTTGGCACTTGTGTGACAGGTAAAGCCCATTTCAGTAAGCTATGGCCTAGGCATACCGGATCATGATACTGAGGGAAGACTTGTGACAGCAGAATTTGATTCATTCTATTTAGTAAGCGCTTATGTCCCAAACTCTGGAGATGGATTGAAAAGACTGGTAATTACGTTAGCCGTTGTACATTAGTGTACTAAATTATTTTATCCGATCTATTTTAACCATCAGTATCTCATAATTATAAGGGCTTCTTAATTGTAGTCTTACAGGGTTGGAGAATGGGATCCTTCTCTTAGCAACTACTTAAAAGTAAGCGTGATATTTTTAATATGTTCTGTCCATGAGTTTACGTCAACCTCATATGCTTTTCCTCCTTCTACTAGATTCCTCCACATATCTTTTTTTAGCTGTTGGCAGATGACATTTTTCTCTCTCTTCATTCTGTTACAAATGATTTTCTTTTTTTTTTTTTGTTATTCGTATTGCATTACCTAATATGAAAGAGATCTCTAGAGCCTTTTCTTGATTCATTTTGATCTTTAAGACTTTGTTATCATATTTCATTTTTGGAATGGTTTCAGATTTCTGTGTCGTAATATTCTTCCAATATATGCATCCTTGGTTTAACTCCGGAAGCTTATTTAACCACGTTTCTCTACTGTTTGGATTTATTCATAATGTTCTTTTTCATTCATCATACAGGAACTGGAAAAGTCAAAGCCTGTGATTTTGACTGGTGATTTGAATTGTGCTCATGAAGAGATAGATATCTACAACCCTGCTGTAAGTGAAATGCATATCATTTCAATTCCTTGTGTGGAGTCTATGTTTTTGGATAAATAAACACTTGCTCAAAAGCCAAAAACCGGGGGACTCTCTCACTCAAATGCACATTGTAGAATTTGA
>CANUEY010703316.1:0-38139 GCA_948099555.1 Croton setiger | reverse complement strand
ATATATATATATATATATATATATATATATATATATATATATATATATATATATATATAATTCCTGTGGATAAGTGGAACCATCAATGGTACTAACCTTTAGAAGCAAGAGCCGAATTTTGATCACCATCAACTGCCATGACATAATAACCAAGCAACCCTTTTTCTTTAATATACGAAACCTTAGTAGAAACACTATGAACATCATCGTATCCAATCCATGTTGTTCCGCTATAGCAGTAATCAGTAACAGTAGTTTCATTAAAGACTTTTATAGCATTCTTTTGGTTTATATACTGTAAAATCTGGTTATACGTTCTTAATCCACCCCCGTCACCGGTCCCATTAGCCGGAGCAAAAAGTCCATGGTTACTAGCATTTACAAGTCGCCATGACCACCCATAAAAAGGAATCCCCAGAACTATTTTGTTTGCTGATAAACCAGCCTCAATCCAAGATTTAACCCCAGTATCTCCACTTGTTTCTTGATTCTCAGGATTATATAATGCTGCCGTCGGTCCGGTAATATTCGGAGTCCACCAATAGTAAGGGCCATAGAAATCATAAGCCATTATGTTTATCCAATCCAAGCTATTTGATATAGCTTGAATAGGATATGATGATGAGAGAAAAACAGGTAAGTAATAAACTACCAGAGATAAAAGTAACGGTGGCTTGCCGGAGTTCTGAGCCTCCGCCGCAATAGCAGCTCTCCACTCAGTGAGAAGAGAACCCAAGTTAGCCATTTGTGTGGAATTAGAAGGAAACTTCCAATTCCAATTAAAATCAATCCCATGAAAATTGTAAGATCTTGCTAACTTTATCGATGCATCAATGAATGACTTTCTGGTACCCTGTTGGCTAACCATTGCACCCCAAAGTGCATTCCGGTCAGTAGCTCCACCGCCGATGGACACGAGCGTTTTAATTGAGGGGTTTTTTTGTTGGACTATTTGTGTGAAAGTTGAAAGTTGGAGTTGGTTTGACGGGGAGATGATAGCTTGATAGGTTTGGTTACTAATATCTTCTACTACACAGAAAAGATGAGTGAAAAGCGTAGTGTTTATGCTTGAAACTGAAAACCCACCTGATAGAAACCAATAACCTCCTTTAACTACACCTGTTGCTTGTTCTATAGAGATATGGAAGTAGGACATAAAAAGAAGAGAGAAAACTAGAGCAAAAAGGCTTTTGGACGCCATTGATGAAGGCACTTAGGAGAGAGGAGGAACCATTATAATGTATAATTATGACAGAAAATAATAAGTTTTTGCATAGTTGACAATTTGAGATAGCTCTTTCCTTGAATATCATCTGCTAAATTGATAAGAAATTGTGATTTCTGAGCAATCAAACATGAAATCAGACTATTACTTATAATAATAATATTTATAAGTAATGTTAACATCAATATTATGCACTAATTGTGACCTTAGGGAAGACTGGTTCCTGCCCCCTTGATGACTTTAACTAGCCATATAAATACATAAAACTCAAAAACTACTATTAATGTTCTAGCTTAACTATGGATTTGCAAGTTGGATACGTGGGAATGTAACAACATAAACAAATAACTTAGCTCAAAATGGTTGGAGTGATACACCTTTCTAACTTGAGGTCGGTCAATAGTAAAAACTCTAATATAACCCAAAAATAATTTAATTTAGTGATAAAAAAAATGGATCGCTATAATAGTTAGGGATTTAATGACTTCATCCGTATGAAGTCATTAAACAACTTTAAATGTAGTCATACTCGGACAATTTCAAAAACTAAAAAAACTACCTTAAACCCAGTCTATATTCTTACGTATACACCAACCCAATATCACACCTCATGTATATTTTAACTAATACAAAAATTAAAAATACACAACACCCATATAACTTAAACTTGATTAGAACAAAAACTAAAATTTACTTCTGGTCATTGTCAATGGCGTTGTACCCTTAAGTCCGCCACCACCTCTAACGTCACTTATCTCGCTATAAATCGACGGAATCCATCTATAATACCCAACTTGTCTCTAAAATAAGCAAATTTCTCAAGCGTCACTGGTTTTTGTGAATATTTCAGCTCAATACTTCCTTCTCGACAGCCCCATTCCTGAGATTTTCAAGTTCCTAGGCGAAGAATATTTTAGTATGAGCCCTAGGCTATTGCCTATGCTCAAGGCCGGACATGCTTCTCGAATAAAATGAAGACGGATATCAATATGCCTCGTCCGACTGTGTTGAGCTGCCATTGCAATGGTGGACTGTTTATCACAAAATATTGTGATCGCTCTCTTCTGCTCATGTTTCATGTCTTTCAAAATTCTTCTAAGCCAAATTGCTTGACAACCTGCTGTTGTGATGGCTATGTAGACGAAGATAAAGCAATGGAAAGTTGTTTCTTTGAACGCAGTGAAATAACACTAGTTCCAAGCATGAAAAGATACCCTGAAGTGCTTTTGTGATCCTTCATGGTACCTGCCTAATCACTATCAAAAAAACCAGATAACTCAATAAAAGACCAGAGGAGCACGTTCCCTTTAAATATCTTAGCACTCTTATTGCAGCACCATAATGAGTCTTGCTTGGATTTTGCATAAAATGAGACAAAAGACTGGTATCAAGGTATTGATAGGAACACTTCACCTCCCCATGGAAATTATACTAAGTCCTGAAAGGAATTTCTGCCGGCATTGACATGGTTGGTGTTAGTCTGTGTTCCGCAAGAGCTTTTCTTTTTTAATTAATTCTATTTTTTGTAGCTACAAGGTTGTTTTAACGTCATTCGATGTAATTTAATAGCAAATGCACTTTAAATAAACAAAAAGTTCACTGCAGCTTAAACGCAAGTTAGCTTAAAATTCAAGAACTTAAAATAAGTTTCCTGAAAATGGAGGAGACGAACATTTTACTGCAATTAGGCTGTAGATGCGGCCAGAAGTAACTTATTTGCAAACAGAGTAAGTACAAGCTAAGACATTAACGTAACAGCCTGATGAAGGAAGAGAGAACGGAAAGGTATAACAATCAATTTTATCACCTCAAGTCATCTAAAATTGATACATTCAATGCTATTCTTTGACCCTTTGTAAAGCTCTTCGTGGAGAAATAAAAATATCCTCAAAAAGTTCTAACCAGGGAAGAGCAATATAAATAGTGATTATCGCAATGCAATAACACCATCAGTCACATTTTATGAAGAACTAATTTCACTGGTTCTTAGTAGGCTTGGTTTTGAGACCAAATCCAAATGGAAACAAAGGATCATAATGTTGATCTCCAACATTCATAGGAAGCTGGTCGACCGTCTTGAACCATGTCCTCGCAAGCCTGCCTGTGAAACCATAGTCGCCAAATAGAACGTCAGCAACACCTTGGCCTTCGGTTCCAGGGAGCCAAGCAGCTACAAGAGCATCTATATTATCAAGGTACGGCAGCATAACGACTGGCCGGCCTGATACAATGACAACAACACATTTGACAACTGTACAGACATTGGTGATGGTACTTGGTCCTGGTTCAGGTATTGTCAAATTAAGGTTGTCGCCAAATGTTTCAGCATATGGTGGCTCTCCAACTACAACAATGGCGTATGAGAATTTGTTTGACTTGACAAAGTTAGAATCTGGGTTTTCGTTGTAGATCACTTGGGTGGAATGGTCTACTGTACTTTTCACTGCATCAAGAATTGTAGTACCTGTTGATGAAGATGGATTCTGTTAGAACATAAAAGCACTTGATAATGGAGAAAAGCTGCAATTTCAGAAGTGCAAGACAAGCATTTTTTCTAGCAATTCAATGGTCAAGTGCCTATTTTGTAGTGTAAAAGGTATCGGTTTCAAGTTTTGTCTGTTTTCCCAGTTCCCACTTAAGAATTCAGAGTCTACACCAAAAGAGAAAAATGGAAGAAGTATTCGATGCACATCCCAAAATTCCAACTTTACATCAACACCAACAATTCAAAATCTTTCACATGTGAATTTACTTATTAACCATTCTCGGGAAAGGTAATTTCAGAACTATAACACATACCAGAAGTGAGGTCATTGCCATTAAGTCCCTGCCATGTAATTGTCCAGCCTCCACATTGATACCCCAAATTGTCAGCGTGGCTTCCAGCAACAAGAATCTTTCGTGCTTTCTTGGGAAGAGGCAACAATGGTTCATCAGCAGATTCACCATTCTTTAGCAGCACAAGCGATTTCCTTACAGCTTCTCTTGCTAATTCTCTATGTTCCTATTCATTGTACAGACACATTATGGGATTAACAAAAGCTGTGACATTTGATCAAGATAAAAAAATGAACAAGCTTTTTTTTTGTAACAAGAAGATTGAGTCAAAGAACCTTGCTGCCAAGTTGGTTGGTTAAACTGTAATCAGCAAGTGGGTTCTCGAAAAGACCCATTGTAAATTTAACCCTTAAAATTCTTTGTACAGCATCATTAATCCGGCTCATTGGGATAACTTTGTTCTTCACTTGATAGTTCAGATCATCAATGAACTCTGTGAAGTTATATGGGACCATGACCATGTCAATTCCTGCACCAACTCCAGCTTCAACAGAATATGAATAATTAGCATGAGGAGGAGAGGTAATCCTGTCAATCCCTTCCCAATCTGATATTACAAACCCCTGAAACATACCCACAAAAACAAATTAAGCATAGTAAAAAGATTAAATCATTATGTTTGAGTCAAATAGTTTGAGAAAGAAATGGATAATTGAATCAAAATATATGTCTTTACCCTGAATTTCATCCTGTTCTTCAAGAATCCAGTGACAAGATCATGATTAGCATGCATTTTCTTTCCGTTCCAGCTAGAGTACGAGACCATGATCGTGGCAACTCCCTTGCTAATAGAATTGTAGTATGCTGGCATGTGGATATTGAGCAACCCTTGCAAACTTATTACAGTGTTGTTCTCATTGATGCCCCTAGTCGTGCCACCATCTCCCACGAAATGCTTTGCACAAGCTGCAACCTTAGTCCTAACAAATAATCAACTGCTTAGATGAATTGGTAATCAAAAGCAACAAAAATATAGATATATAAGATTTGCTAACTTAATGTTTCAAATATGATATGATGTTCCTCAAGAATTTTCATTAAATGATAGTTGATTTCAACTTCTTGGTCGAAAAGTCCCCCTCCATTATGAATAAACCCAGGAACATAGAACAGATATGTATCCAAAATACAGCATTTCCACCATGATTAGTTTCAACTGCTCAAAAGTAATACAAATCCAAATGGTTATTTCAACCAACAAACCACAATTAGGTGAATTTAAATTATCACTTCATGATTAGGTAATGAATGGACAAATTCCCTGCAAATCAATACAAGATTCTAGTACTTTCTTTCACAAAATCTTTTTCCTCAAATGATATCTCCAGAAAAATCTGTTACTGGACCACCATGTTTAAATTAGTAAAAGAACATTCAAACAGTTTAGACTGACAACAGCAAGAGATCACATTTAAGTCAATCATGTGGAACTTCAATCCTCTAAATGGTATTTTCTCTTTTTTCCCTTAAAAGACTCTATATATTGACCCACCTCTGATGCCATTCACATGGCTTAGTCTTTGAAACCATCAAAGAGGTGCATACATATCATTAAAACTGAAAGTGACATCATGCACCAAAAGGACTTTGATTCTTTCTAAGCTTGTGGACGAGGTAAGTAAAGGAGGTACCTTTCTATAGTGGACTCAAGCCTTACTTGAGGAAGGCCCACTACGGTCCAGAAGAGCTAGATAATTTGGTTTTTTCATTTATTGTGTTCCATAATTGAAATGCTAAATGGTCCATTCTTTACCCATGCTTTACAAAAATCCAAAGAAAGCCATCTTCATAACAATTAGAACCATTTATGATATATCAAAGTGGTTGAGCATTTCAACTAATGTAAAATAGACATTATTTGATGTTTGTATACTTCCAAAGTAAAAATAGTTAGTTGTAGAAAGAAGTGCTTCTATGAGTGAAAGCAGAGTGAAAAATGCATAAAGTTTCAAGAAAAAACTAATTTAAATCAGAAATGAAAACAGAAAAAACAAATTGAATAAATGGAACTACTTTGAATTTCCCAACCCTTTTCAGTAAATTGAAGGACTAAACTAGCTGATTTTAGTTTTCACAATTTCTCTTCTTTTTGCAATTTGGTAATAAGACCGAAAGGTGTGTGTGGGAAAATGTATATCATATTAAAAAATGCAAACCCAAAGGGAAGCAGCTATCTGTTAGCAAAGGAACTTACTTTCCAGGAGCAACAAAAGGAATACCCTTCTTAGAATTGGCAGGGAGGTATCCTTGTAAACCAGGTATAATCTCAGTCATTGCTTGAACAATTCTATGATCTTCACTGTAGCTTTCATAACACCTTCCCCATCTAGGATCCCTGCAAACCTGTGAATGCAGAAGAAGATAACAAAAACATACATATTAGACAATTTGGTTGAGAATTCTACAACATAATTTCGTATTACTTACTGCAATACATGGAGCGAAAACATAAGGGATTCCGGTAGCTCTAACTTCAAGTGCAGTTGCTTCACCAATCCTTCTCACAAGATCAGGATCCCTGAGAAAAATAAAAATTGTTATTGACTCCAATCAACGAAAAGGAAATAGTATAATATAGAAGTCAAAGATAAAATCTTTAAATAATCAAATTCTACTACTCTGTACAAGACAAACGGGATAAGAATACTTTTGAGTAATTCTGAAACTTCCTAAGAATTTTAAACAATAAGAATCTACACACAATAGCCAAACTTGATCATCAAAATCAATAAAGGAAAAATCGATACTAAGGGATTGAGTTTTAGTTGTTATCACTTTTGGGTATTTTAAAAAGTGATAAATGTGCATAACTTTTAAGTGCTTGACAAATTATACGAATCTGCAAATACTGAATCAATTAGCATCCAAAATCCTTTTATCACTTTGTAAAATGATCCAAATGGGCCATCAAAGATTAGCAAATCAGTAACTTCAATTGACACAAGAAACAGCACAATATTATAAATTAAATAGAAGCCATTAAATAAAATTTTCTTTGCATATATACATGCCTGGTTGCTCCAAGCCCCACATTGTGAGGAAATATAGTGGCTTTATACACATTGTTGTGTCCATGAACTGCATCAATCCCATATATCATAGGAATTCCGAGCCGCGTCGATAGAGCTCCCTTTTGGATAGTGTTCACTGTATCAACCCAAGTCTGAGCTGAAGCCTTTGGTGCTGGAACACTCCCTCCACCACTCAGAACACTCCCTACAAACAGAAATCAATCACCTTTTCCATTTACAACACTACTCATTGTTCAATAACACTACTTAATCAAAAGAACTCAATTCCAAAAACATATTATTTGCATCCGAAGAAACAAGAAAGTAGACTAAGTAAATGGGCAAGTGAAAAACGTGGAATTACTTAAAACTTTTATCATTTATACCTATAAAATACTTCTTCATGACATCAGGGGTAGCAACACTGCGTTCAACCTGTACCATTTGCCCAATCTTTTCTTGTAAAGTCATTCTGCTCATTAAATCTTTGATTCTAACACCCACTGGTTGTTTTGGATCTTTGTATTTTAGATACTTTGCTTGTCCAGCTGCATCTGCCAAGCAGAACAATAGAAGAAATCCTAAAATGGGTATTAACAATTTCCCCATTTTTAGTTACCCAGATCGATCTTTCACTTGAAATCTGGAAAACAACAACAAAATGTAAGAACTAAAAAGCAATATCAAAGTTCAGAGCCCGAACAAGAAATCTAAATAATCATTTTCTTGAAGATTTTGCGTAAAAAGAATCAAGAAAAGAAAAGAAAAAGAATATATTTATTTACAAAATCAAATTACAAAAAAAAGGAAACTTTATCAATCAGCATATCCGTACAAAAATAACTACCACATTCTCGAGTATATCAAGATCAGAATTTTAAGCTTTCTTAAATGCTTATCAGTTCAAGGAACAAGAAATAAGGAGAAAGAAAGATAATGTAGATGTTTTAAGCTTCAACTTACATGGTGAAGCAAAACCCAGAAGCTAAAAACTTCAGAGAGATAAGGGAAGTCAGCAACAAGAGGATAAACTTGAAAGAAAGAATAGAAAAGGATGAACTTTCTGCTCACCTCTGCTCCAATTTCTTTGTTTGAAGGAGGCAGTGAGACTGAAAGAAAATGTGAAACAGAAATGTATTACAAGTTGATAGCAGCTTTTATAGACTTCATCATCTATAATTTATTCTTGCCTAATCCAAAATTTAGAAATAAATTTATTATTATTATTATTATTATTATTATTATTATTATTATTATTATTATTTCTTGCCATAAGGAATAAATTTTCAATAAAATCTTCCGGTAAAAGTATTTTAATAATATTTTCGATCATATTAGAATATTTTATTTTCTATTTATATCAATATCTTATAAAGAGTTTATTATTTGAACGATAGAATATTTCGGTGATATTAGAACATTTCATTTTCTATTTATATCAACATTTTGTACATAGATTATTATTTTAATGATAGAATATCTATTCATAATAAATTAAAATTATTATTATTAATTTTTTTTATTTTTATTAAAAAAATATATGTGTAAAACACATTACTAATAAATTTTATTTATTTTTATTCATCAAAACAAATTTGGAATAAATACTTTTTTTCATTTTCTTATAAAGAAAAAAATAGGTTTTTATTATTTATTTATTATTATAAATGACAAAGTTTAGGTACATTGAATCCTTTAAATGGGTGAAGTAATTTTGTCAAGTAGTTGAATTCAATTAAAAAGAAAGCTTAAAAATAAAAAAATAAAAAAAAATAAAAACTTTGAAAAAAAAAATATTTTCATAAAATTATTTGAATATTAATTAGCAATAATAAAATGAATAATAAAATATTGAATTGTCGAAATCTCACCTCTTACGTAAAATTTCACATTCTATCAAAATATGAATTGTATTTTTTTTTCTACCCAATAATGAAATTGAATAAATCAATATGTGATTTAAACCGGTCCAATTGTGATTTCAAATGGTCGATGGTTCGGTTCGGTTTGATTTGAAACCGATTAGGGAGCAAGTAAATTTGCCCCTATACCAGCCATAAACCCGGCTGAGTTTCTGAAAATGTACTAGTCGTGGTTTCTAGGCAACTATCACCCTCGTACTCATACAACATGCACTGCTGCCATTTCCAAGCTAACTTCAAGATGCTGCAATTTACCTTATTATTAGTCCAACAAGCTCACGTGTTCCCACCACGCTTGGAATAAAATAATGTTTTTTTTAGTGTGAAAAATTAAAAAGTTTAAAAAATTAGTGTTAGTATTAGATTGGGATTGGGTAAAAGTTAATGAATTTTTGCGTAATATATTTTGAATATTTTTATTTAGAAATTGTATTAATAGATAATTCAGATTTTAAAAATTATAATATTATGTTTTTCATTTTAGATTTAAAGATTGGATTTAATTAACATGTTTTAACTCAAATAAACTAAATATTAATTTTATCAATTTTTTAAAAATTTAACTGAATAGTAGACTTTTTCAATTGAGTAACGACGTCTTTATACGAAAAAATCTAATAGTACGATTTTTAAAACATAAATGATCTATTAATTAATATAATTTTAAAAATAAAATCAGTCCAGAATATATTATGCAAAATTTTAAAGACGTATAAATAATTATTTTTATATTTTTAGTTCGGAAAATATGTTAAAAATTATTATTATTACTCTAATTGAAAATATTAAACTATTAATTATTTCAATAACTAGTCCTAATTCAGAAAATTAAAAAAAGAAAAAAAAAAGTGAAAATTGGACGACGAGACAAATAAACGGATAGCAGAAGTTCCGTAGAAGAGTAGTCCACGTGCCACTTTTAGCGGCAAATTCTTTGACTGCTTGTTTCATGCAAATCCACGTGCAATTTATGGGTCCCAAACAAAAAGAAAAAACTAACCGTTGGGATATTTTTCCAAAAAGCGCTTTATCATCATTAGGATTAGGATTTACATTATTTTCAATAAATATGGTATATAAACTTTTCAAGTAACCATAAAAATGAGTTATTTATGTCAAAACACTTCAAATTTGAGAGCTACCTCTTAGTAGAGGTGGCCACGACCGGGCTGCGACCGTCGGATCACGGTTTGGGAGTGAGTTAAACTGTAACCGATCCGTTGAACTGTCAGTTAACTGGCGATTTGCGGTTAACCGGCAGTTCGAGAACGGGTTGGTTAACCAGTAGTTTGAGGAAGGTTAATCGTTAGTACGGAACGATTAACCGGCGGTTTGAAAACGATTTACTGTTTATAACGGTTACAGTTCGAAATTCCGTTGAACCTGAACCGGACCGCCAACCGAACGGTTCTGGTTCGGTGCCGAGCCAGGTGGACCTAGCGGACCAACCCGCCCATGGCCACATCTACCTCTTAGGATCCGTTTCGTCTCAAAAATGCTCTTACTAGTACTACCCATATAGGGACCAGTGACCTAAACGTGGCTTGGGACAACTAGCCCCACAAGTCATTGAGGTCCTAATTTGGTAGGTAGACTTGCCTCATTCTAGCTTTTTTTGGTTCAAATGCAGTTCAAAACACAAAATCCTTGCCACTCTAAAGACGTTTTGCTCCCTGCAGCCTGTTTCGTTTCAAAACTGTGCCTTTCCAGTTGGGATAACCTCTAACACGTCCCTAACACATGAAGGATGTGCCAGTGAATTTTCTTCCATCTTATTACTAGTAAGGGATAACATATTTACACTAAAAGCATATCATAGCAAGAATGTATGCCAGTCAGCATAAAAACCAAACCTTTTTTGTAAATCTCTTAATGTAATTACAATTACGTTACGTTACAGCCTACAACACATTACCTCAGTTTTCGATAGGATTGGTCGTTAGACCGAATCCAAAGGGAAACAAAGGATCATAATTTTTATCTCCCACATTCATAGGAAGCTGGTCTATTGTCTTGAACCAGGTACGAGCAAGCTTGCCAGTGAATCCATAATCACCAAAAATCAAATCAGCAACACCTTGGCCTTCACTTCCAGGAAGCCAAGCAGCTACAAGTGCATCTATATTTTCAAGAAATGGTTGAATCACGACGGGACGGCCAGATATTATGACAACAACACATTTGATAGCTCCACAAACATTGGTGATGGTACTTGGACCGGGTTCTGGTATTGTCAAATTAAGATTGTCTCCTTTTGTTTCTGCGTATGGAAGCTCACCAACGACGACAATGGCGTAGGCGAATTTGTTTGACTTAACAAAGTTAGAATCCGGGTCCTCGTTGAAAACAACTTCGGTGCTGTGATCAACTGTGTTTTTCACTGCTTCAAGAATGGTAGTACCTATTCAAAGAAGATGGTATTAAGTTTAAAGCACTTAATAAGCATATAATGGGAGGAAGATTAAACAAGGTGCTAGGCTTTCATAAGTACAAGATGAGCTATTTTGCATTGCTTGTGTTTTTTTCCCTTTTTGGCATTTAATCACTAAAAAAAAGCAGCATTTTGCTGCTTCTATAAAATAACTTAAAGCCAAAAAAACTCAGTTAAACAGGTAAATGATTGGCTTTTAAGTTAAACGGTGCCTAAAAATTGCTTTTAAGCAATGGCAAACACCCACTTATAAGCATACAAGAGCTCAGGTCAATACCACCAACATCCCCCCATGTAATTGTGTAGCCACCACATTGATAAGCCAAATTGTCAGCATGGCTTCCAGCAACTAGTACCTTTGCTGCTTTTTTGGGGAGAGGCAAGAACGGCTTATCGGTAAGTTCACCGTTCTTCAGCAACACAAGTGATTTCCTTACAGCTTCTCTTGCTAATGCTCTATGTTCCTATTCAAGGTACATATATTATTATAAGATCAACAAAAACTTCCACATTCAAAAAAAAAATTTGCAACAAGAGATAAAATCAACAGACCTGATTGCCAAGTTGGTTGGCCAAACTGTAATCAGCAAGTGGGTTCTCGAAAAGTCCCATTGTAAATTTAACCCGTAAAATTCTTCGTACAGCATCATTAATCCTGCTCATTGGGATAATTTTGTTCTTCACCTGATAGTTCAGTTCATCAATGAACTCTTTATAGTTAAAGGGAACCATGACCATGTCAATTCCTGCGCCAACTCCAGCTTCAACAGAAAATGAATAGTTAGCATCAGGAGGAGAGGTAATCTTGCCGATCCCATCCCAATCTGAAATCAGAAACCCCTGAAACGCAACAAAGATATTCAAATTATGCAGAGGAAATAGGATACTTAATTATATTTGATGATTCAAACAATGTAAGCAAGGAAAGGAATGTTTCTACTTTCTAGTTTTACCCTGAATTTCAACTTGTTCTTCAAGAACCCGGTGAGAAGATCCCGATTAGCATGCATTTTCTTTCCGTTCCAGCTAGAGAAGGAGACCATAATTGTGGAAACTCCCTTGCTGATAGCACTGAAGTATGGTGACATGTGGATATTGAGCAATCCATGCCAACTTATCACAGTGTTGTTCTCATTAATGCCGCGAGTTGTGCCACCATCTCCAACGAAGTGCTTTGCACAAGCTGCAACCTTACTCCTAAGAAACAATCGACCAAGGTTGCCATAATCCAAAGGCAGAACAGAAGCAACTAATCATTAAGGAAATAAGGAAACTTACTTTCCTGGAGTGACAAAAGGAATACCCTTTTTAGAATTGACAGGGATTTGTCCTTGTAAACCAGGTATAATCTCGGTCATTGCTTGAACAATTCTATGATCTTCACTATAGCTTTCGTAACACCGGCCCCATCGAGGATCCCTGCAAACCTATGAAACCAGACGAGGAAAGCAAAAATATATATATATATATATATCAATATCAGACATTCTGGTTCAGATTGTCTGAATCAAATTATAATCATGTGATGGAAACAAATTACATACTGCGATGCACGGAGCGAAAACATAACGGATTCCTGTAGCTCTAACTTCAAGAGCAGTTGCTTCTCCAATCCTTCTTACAAGATCAGGATCCCTGAGAAAAAGTTAAAATTGTTAAGACCCTAGCAAAAGAGTTTAAAAGGAGTACTAATACAGTGTCCATTAAAGAACCTAATTCTTCATCTAATATATACATGCCTGGTTACTCCAAGCCCCACATTGTGAGGAAATATGGTGGCCTTATACACATTGTTGTGTCCATGAACTGCATCAATTCCATAAATCATAGGAATCCCGAGCCGAGTTGACAAAGCTCCCTTTTGGATACTGTTCACTGTGTTGACCCATGTCTCAGCTGAAGCCTCTGGGTTTGGCACACTCCCTCCTCCACTCAGCACACTCCCTACACACAATAAATGATCACCCCCTTCCATTTACAGTACTATTCTAATCCTTCAAATTCACTATTTAATCACAATAAGTTGCTGTTTGTTTTAAAAAGAAATTTAACTAAACACACATACAAAATAGATTTTTGAAACTAAAGGCTTTTAAATATAATCTAAGACTTCACTGCAAATAATCAAAGGGGTGTTTTTACTAAAAAAAATCAAAAACAAAGAAAAGGGTTCTCAAGTTTTGCAACTCAAACTTCAAATCGTTGGTCTAACTTCATCTTCTTATATGCATTCAACATTGATCAAATGAAACAAGACAATATATTGACCAAGAAAATGGGTAATTGGGAACAAAAAATGGGACTAAAACTTGAAAAAATAAATATTTATACCTATAAAATACTTCTTCATGACATCTGGGGTGGAAACATTTCGTTCAATCTGTACCATTTGTCCAATCTTTTCTTCTAGAGTCATTCTGCTAATTAAATCTTTGATTCTAACACTCAATGGCTGTTTTGGGTCTTTGTATTTTAGATACTTTGTTTCTTCAGCTCCATCTACCAAACAGCAAAATAACAGAAATCCTAAAATGGGTATTGAGAATTTCCCCATTTTCGCACTTTCTCTTCTCTTCAACTCTGTAAAAACAACTGAAAAGAGTCATTTATTAAAGATTTGAACAGAAAACGACAAGAAAAAAGAAGCATGAATGCCAAAAAACAAGATAATATAAAAAGTTTCTTGGCAGGAAAAATAAATTACAAGAAAGAAAATGCACAAATTAGAAAGAACTATCAAAACACTGTTGAATTCATCAAATTTGATTTTTTTTTTTAATTTTCTTCTGATCTTTGTCAAGAAAAAAAGGAGAAGAAAATGGGATTGTTCCAACTTTTTTCAACTTACCTGGATAAAGCAAAACCTTTTTCAGACAGAAAGAGAGGGAAATAGAAAAAACAAGAAGAGAGGATTAGGTATTTATAGGGTATCTATTTAGGGACTAAAAGTATAATTTTTACATGGGCTAAAACAGACTAAAAATAAATTTGGAGGATTAAAATTGTGCCTCAATTAAGCTAACTGAGTGTAAAAATATCATTGCCATATCAAATGCTAGTCAAAGCTAAAACCCCAGTAGCATGCACTTCCGCTTCTTCTTCCTCAAACATACTACAAAACATCTTCACTGTAACTTCTCCGCAACCTCAACATCATCTTCAGCTCCTTTAATCTCTCCTAATCTATTAAAACAATGCAAATCCCTTTTCCAAGCAAATCTCATTCACCAACAAGTCTTAATTCAAGGCTTATCTACCCATTTCTATATCAATCTCATATCCACTTACTTAGCTCTCAATGCTCCTTCTTTTTCACTTTCCCTCCTCCAACGCCTAACCCCATCTTCCTCCGCCGTCTACTGGTGGAATGCTCTTATCCGGCATGCTGTCCGCCTCGGTTTTCTTCGTCAGTCTATATCTCTTTTTTGTCAAATGATGAGGCTTGGTTGGTCACCTGATCAATACACTTACCCTTTTGTTTTCAAGGCCTGTGGTGAGATTTTTTCCTTAAGACATGGTAGTTCTGTTCATGCTGTTGTTTGCTCAAATGGATATGAATCCAATGTCTTTGTTTGTAATGCTTTGGTAAGTATGTATGGTAGGTGTGGCGCATTGGATTTTGCCCGCCAAGTGTTTGATGAAATGCGTGAAAGAGAGGTTTTTGATTTGGTTTCCTGGAATTCCATCATTGCTTCTTATGTGCAGCGTGGGGAATCAAAAAACGCGCTTGTTCTGTTTCGTGGGATGTGGGAAATGGGTGATATTGATATTTGGCCGGATGCTGTTAGTCTTGTCAATGTGTTACCTGTTTTTGCTTCTATGGGTTCTTGGTGGTATGGTAAGCAGGTACACGGATTTGCGTTACGGAGTGGGTTGTTTGAAGATGTGTTTGTGGGTAATGCATTGATGGATATGTACGCTAAGTGCGGGATGATGCATGAAGCGTGCATGGTTTTTGAAAGGATGAAGAGGAAGGATGTTGTTTCTTGGAACGCAATGGTCACTGGATATTCTCAGATTGGTAAGTTAGAGAATGCTCTTACTTTGTTTGAGAAAATGAGGGAGGAGAACATTGAGTTGGATGTTGTTTCTTGGAGTGCGGTTATTGCTGGATATGCTCAAAGAGGACTTGGATATGAAGCACTGAATGTATTCAGGCAAATGCAGGCTTATGGGTCGAAGCCAAATGAGATTACCCTCGTGTCACTTCTTTCTGGTTGTGCTTCGGTTGAAGCATTGATTCATGGGAGAGAGACACATTGTTATGTCATAAAATGCATTTTAGACTATAACGGGCGTGATCAAATGGATGAGCTTTTGGTAATTAATGGCATAATTGACATGTACACAAAGTGCAAAAAGTTAACTGTGGCTCGAATCATTTTTGATTCTACAGCAACAAAAGATAGGAATGTGGTGACTTGGACTGCTATGGTTGGCGGATATGCCCAACATGGAGAAGCTGATGAGGCATTAGAACTCTTCTCCCAAATGCTAAAACAAGATAGATTGGTGAAGCCGAATGCATATACAATATCTTGTTCCTTAATGGCATGTGCTCGCTTGGCTGCACTGAGGTCCGGCAGAGAAATCCATGCCTATGTACTCCGAAATCAGTATGATTTCGACGTACTTTACGTTGCCAATTGCCTGATTGATATGTACTCTAAATCTGGAGATATTGATGCTGCCAGAGTGGTGTTTAATAACACGAAGCATAAAAATGCTGTTTCTTGGACATCTCTAATGACAGGTTATGGCATGCATGGTCAAGGTGAAGAAGCACTCAAGGTTTTCGATGGGATGAGGAAAGAAGGCATTTACCCTGATGGTACAACTTTCCTTGTCCTGCTTTATGCTTGCAGCCATTCAGGAATGGTTGATGAAGGAATGGAATATTTCCACTGCATGAGCGAGGATTATGGAGTTATTCCTGGAGAAGAACACTATGCTTGTATGATTGATATATTGGGTCGTGCTGGTCGGTTCGACAAAGCAATGAAACTTGTGGAAGAAATGCCTATGAAACCGGGTCCTGTTGTATGGGTAGCATTGCTTAGTGGCTGTCGGATACACGCAAACATAGAACTTGGGGAATATGCAGCAAATAAGTTATTGGAGTTAGAATCTGAGAATGACGGGTCATATACACTACTATCGAATATATACGCGAATGCTAGGCGCTGGAAAGATGTGGCCAGGATAAGGACTTTGATGAAACATACAGGAATTAAGAAGCGACCTGGTTGTAGTTGGGTTCAAGGGAGAAAAGGCACTGCAACATTCTTTGTTGGGGACAGAACTCATCCACAATCAAAAAGAATATATGCGATCCTTGAAGAACTAATTCAACGAATTAAAGTTCTTGGATATGTTCCAGAGACAAGTTTTGCACTCCATGATGTGGATGATGAAGAGAAAGGTGATCTTCTTTTTGAACATAGTGAGAAGTTAGCACTTGCCTATGGCATTTTAACATCAGTTCCTGGTGAACCTATTCGAATCACTAAGAATTTACGTGTTTGCGGTGATTGCCATACTGCCATAACTTATATATCTAGGATCATTGATCATGAAATTATATTGAGAGATTCAAGCCGCTTCCATCATTTCAAGAATGGATCCTGCTCCTGCAAGGGCTATTGGTGATGCTGGAATTTTAGATGTACAGCTTTTTCTTTCCTCTATTCCCTGCATCATATATGCACTCTCAAGTATTTTATTATTAGCCTTGTACTTTGGCCTGATTGCCCATTGGCAAGGGAAGGAAAATGCCAGTTGTTTGAACTCCTCACTTGACAGAGGCTTTTTATGAGCTTTCACATTGAATGTAAAGCCAATGGAGAACATTATATAGAACAAGTAAAATTTTGAATTCCCGAAATGCAATTGTATCCATACTATTACATTTATACAAATACATTTACCATCATACCCTGGCCAAGCAAAAAATTCAAATAAAAAAGACTTATTTTACATGGTATTATGGAAGCTTGGTATGAACAAATGTTTAGTACTATCGCTTGCTACTCATTTTCCACTCCAAGTACTTCTCCACACTGTCTAACCCACATAGCTCCTTCACTAAAGGCATTGTGGCAGGGACTTCCAGGTCGAATTTTGAATCTGAACCCTCTTTGCAACCCCACGACTGAACCTGTTTCCGAGCATCTCTAATGGCTGATCTTGTTGCACAGTGAACTGAAGCAGCTAGAAGCAACGGTGGTTCCCCTGAAGCTGTAAAGAGGCCATTTATGATTCAACAACTTTCTCAAACTATACAGAACCTCCAAATAAGAATAAAAAGCTTACCTTTTGAAGAGAGAATGCGATTTTGGTGATGTTCGCTGTTAAGTATTTCGACATTAAATTGTTTTGGGATGGTGTCTATTGTAGGGATCTTGTATGTCCATGTACCTTCCTCGTTCACTAGTCCATCTGGGTTTGTTGTGTATTCTTCAAACATGAAAAATCCAATACCTTGGACAAAAGCTCCTTCAATCTGCAAAACCCACGATGAAAAAGACTTAAACTTGAGACCAGGCATAGCCAAAATAAGGTTCAAACCGTTTGAACATCAGTTCCAAACCGTCCGAAACCACCAAGAACAGTAACTAAAACTGTTGGAGGACAGTTCATTTCTTGTTCCACCAAATTTAGAATCATAACCATTTTGGAACTATAACCGCTCAGAACCAGAGGTTCTAACCACCGGTTCAAACCATTCAGAACCAGCAATTCCAATAGATATTTGGAGTGTCAACGAATTTAAAAATTTTCACCAATAATATAAAACAACTGCCTAGAGAACCGGTTAGAGAACCACTAAAAAACTGTTCAGGACCATTGTTTGAAGAACCAGAACCAGAACCATGACCTGGCAATTCTAGAACCGTTGGATGGCCATTTAGTTCTGGTTCCACCATTTCTAGAACCATGAACTAGCAGTTCTAGAACTGTGGCCAGACCTACTTTCGACCATTTGCAATACGGATGCACAGATATATCTAACCTGTCCAAGATCCACAGCAGGGTTGAGACTTTGTCCGCAGTCATATATAATATCAGATCTTAGGATTGTTGTTTGTCCTGTTAGAAGATCCACCTCCACCTATATCACCATAGTTTCATATTAAGTAAACACTTCTCTAAACTGAAAAGAAAAGGAAAAGAACAAAAAAAAAAAAAGTTAGGTAGAAAGAAAGAAAAAGTGCAGCAAACAAACTTGCCTCACTCACGGCAGCACCATAATTCAAGTATTTCATGGAAGCAAGGTTGGGAACGAAGAAAGAACTCACTGATAAGTTCACTGCTTCCAAATAGGCCTGCATGTTTTCAATTTATTAGCTGGTAAGTTGGTCAAAACAGATTATAAGAAGTTTTTAACTTATAAGCAGGTAAGTTTATACAAAACTTGGTATGTCTAGTCATCCGCATTCAGGAAAGGCAGATAAGTACCTGGCTAATAAGCGTCTCCCATCTTACTGAACTCATTTGTGCCTGCAATCTCTCCTTTAGAGGTGTTAGTCTTTCAACCAAGACTTCACAGCACAATCTAACCGCTTCACAACTTGATTCTGATGTAGTGCTCCCAGCAGTAAACCCACCTTGAATTACACTCAATGTATCAGACTGTATGACTCGTACTTTATCGAAGAGATCACCTGCTCCAGCACATTTGATTAAACCAAGACCAAATGCTGCCATTTGTTTTACTTTTGTCCAGAGCCCTTGGCCTAACTCTATCCCTCCAACTTCGACAGCAACAGACCCATCACTAAGAATGCTTACTTTTCCTGGAGCCGGTCTCACTAATACTTCATGTATGATTGGTATTCGAGAAATACCTCTTTTTCTCCACAGATTACAGCTATTAAATTCTTTCACCATTTTATTCCTTTGGTTATAGCTAGAAGATATCGCTACCTTATCCCAAATTGAAGTTAAAGTGTACTCCAATGGTTCTCCAGATCCAAAATCATAGAATAACTTTAGACTATCGTAAGTGTGGAGATTTACGGTTCTCACAAGATCTGCATCCATGGAGAGAGATGACGCTACATTTTCAATTATAGCCTCTGCAATATATGATCCTTGCACCTCTCCAGGGGCCCGCATTGCTGACCTACTTGGAAGGTTTGTTTTGCATACCTTTATGTCCAAAGATAAAGCACCCCAGTTGTACTTTTTCAATGGGCCTGCAATATTATGAGGCATTACTGGACTTATATCCAGAGTTATACCAGCATTGACCAATATATTGAGATCTAAGGCTGTGATCTTCCCATTTGATTTGAATCCTACATTGTAAGTTATTTTCATGGGATGTCTTCCTCCTGCCATTATCATGTCGGTCTTAAGATTGAGATACATCCTGACAGGGCGCTGTAACTTGAATGCGGCAAATGCACAAGCTGTTGCAACCTAACAAGTGCATCCCATATTAAGGACTTAAACCAACAATTAAGAGATTGAAGAAATACGTAAATTCACCAGTTGAATAATGCAGAGAGAAGATATTAAAACATCAATGATATGAAGATAAAGAAATTGACCATATTAAGCATTTCTTGTCTTTGAAGCTTCATATATAATAAATGCAGGTAGGATACAAAGTTTAAAAAAAAAAATAATAATAATAATATATAAAGTTACTCACAGGGATGGATTTCACGGCCTTTCCACCAAAGCCTCCTCCAACCCTTCTAGTAATCACTCGCACATTATGTTCAGGAAGCCCAAGACATCTTGCAATCACAGCATGCACAGACTCTGGGCATTGACTTGAACTGTAAACCGTAATGCAGTTGTCTTCATCAGGGACAGCAAGAGCAGTTTGATTCTCCATATAGAAATAATACTGGGACCCAAGTTTTATCTGAACGTCATAGTTCAGCAGAGAGTAGTGAGCGAGCACTGTAATGCTGAAGAACAATTCTTAAATAGATAATACGCATAAATTTTTACGCATGTTTTTCGGTCTTCAAAAGAAGGCAAAATATCCCCTTTGTTTTTCCAGAGAAAGAAGAGAAAAAGGGAAGAGAAAAGTGAAAAATACCTGAGCTGAGAGTATCTTGTGATCAGCTTCATTCATTCCTTTTGATATATCACCAATTTGTTTGGGGTAAAGAATAGGAGGGACCTCAAAGAGGCTATCTCTTTTGACAGCCTCTTCCACAGTTAAAATGGGAGGTTCTAGATTTTCTAGATCATAATCAACAACAGCAACATTTGATGCTATATCAGCATGTTTTTGTGTATCCGCAACCTATGAAAATCATATACGTAAGCTAGATTCCGTGACACAGTTGCAATCCAATAAACTGCATAATTTACAAACCACAAAAATGACAGAACTTGCCAAACATGAATGCTGGAGAAAGGAAGTACCACAAGAGCAAGACGTTCTCCACAAGTTCGAGTAAACTCATCAGCAAACAAAGGTTCAGGACCAAATACGGACTTTGAACCTATGTTCTCCCCAATAATGTCTTTGAAAGAGAAAACCGCAGCTACTCCATCGGGAAGTGATTTAGAATTGAATTCTATATTATTTACTCTTGCAAAAGGCTTTTTGCTATAAATAAAGGACCCATGTAGACAATTTTCGGGCGAAGGAATGTCATCCACATAAACAGCTTCACCTGCATAAATTGTTGGATGAGTAAAATAGACACCAACTCTCAGCTATGTTTCAGGGAAGCAATTTCAAACCAATGTATATTAAGATTGGAGAATAATTTCATTAGTTCATGTCATGAAAATTTCCATGAAATACAAAGTTCGCTTGCATCCTAGAGAGGGAAAAATCATACTATATTACCAGTAAATATCTATCACTAATTCTTGAGATTAATTAATTTTCTCACATCACATCAATTGCAAGTTACTAAAGCTTAGTTGAACTTTTTTCATCAGTAACTTTCATGAAGGAAGCTATTGCAATATGATTAACATAGGGACATGCAATATAAAATGATAGAATACGAACCAGAAGCTTGAAGCAGAGCTCCAGATTTTGTAGCTGGTTCACCAATAGGGCGGCATTCTTCATTTACTCGAACTACCTGCTTCGATGATGATATCAAAGAAGGGAACTTTATAGGGTCCTGGCCATTGTAATTATGGTTCAATTTAACATCCTTGGAAATTGTAGTAGTAAAATGTTCACCTAGCTGATCATTACAAAGAGTTCCTGCTAGGGGGCAGAGGAATTTGAAAAGAAAACCAACAGCCAAGCTTGACCTATATGCAGGATATAGAGTACCCTCTTCAGGTACCACAGTAGCTTTAACTAATTTAACAGCTTCATATATAACATCAATAGTCAACAATTTTCCCATAAAAAATTCCTCAAGTTTCTTTGCTCTAATTGGATGTTTGGTTCCATATGCACCAAAAGCCAACCGACAACTATTTACCATAATTACCCCAGATGAATTTGAGGAAACTTTAGCCAAGAAAGCAGCATTGAGATAGGGCAGAGCATTTCCAATGGGCCGCAGTGCAGCTCGATAAGTTTCAAATAACACTTTACCTTCTCTTTCGGGAGATGTATTCTTAATTGAATCACAACTTGGGATTTTAACCGACAAGAGTATACTTTTGGCATCCAATGAAGGTCTTTCAAAAAACTCCTCCAAGGTAAGCTTTTCAAGCACAGTGCCACTTACCACATTAACAACGGAACTCGCAGCAAGAAGTACTGTAGCAATATCTGAAGGAAAATGTTTCCTTTGTGCCATCACCAAGTTTCCTCCAATACTGGCAGTATTTCTAACAAATTTGGAAGCAATTTTTTCCAAATGGGTTGCTATGTTCTCAAACACAATGTTACTTTCTGAGAGAAACCCTTCCTTCCTTTCTTCCTTCAGAGCTTCAATAGCTTTAGAAATAGTCACAGCAGCCCCAATTTCAATCCCAGACTTATCTCTCCTAACAATGGAAAGCTCAGGAATGCACTTGAGATCAATGTATTTATCGTATCGTTCTATTTCCTTATAATAACCACTACTTGTATTACCAACCACTAGTTTCATTCGAACTCCATTGTCACTCATTTTTAGTAAGCTTTGAAGTTCCTCAAAGCTAGACAGTTGGTGCCAAGAAAATCTTTTAGACTCCAAAAGGAAGGAAGATTTGACTTCCCTTTTTAAAAATTCAGGGAAAGTACATACCAGATTATTACGATTATACAAAGGTAAACTGCTTTTCTTTACTTCTCGGCTATCTTCCTTCTTCCAAAATGAGTTAAATCCCAAATCCTCCACATCAACATCAGCTGCAAAACTTTTACATGCATCAGCAATTGGTCGATATCCAGTACAGCGACAAAGATTTCCTGCAATTGCCTTTTCAGCTTCGACAACCATCAGCTTGGAGAATCCGAGAGGAGGTTCTGGCCGATCAGTCTTTTCAGCGTTTACAAGTGCACCAAATAGTGAAATGCACATTCCAGGAGTACAAAAGCCACATTGGGAAGCATGGAATCCGGTGAGCCTTTGGTGTATTGAGTGGAACCCATTTTTGCTATTACCAAGGCCTTCAGAAGTTGTAATTGAACATCCATTTATAGTGCAAAGCAGTGTTAGACATGAGCTCACTGTAAAATCCTCAACTTGGTGGAGCACTGGATCATACTTTGAGAGCAGGACAATACAAGCACCACAACCACCTAAAATCACAAATTCATGCATCAACCCATTACCCAACGCAGAAAATAAGCCAACCCATTTCTAGAATCTTCTCAAAACATATATTGAGAGACAACAACAACAAAAATACTCATTAACTAATTCAAGTAAAAGCAACCCAGTGTAATATTCAATTAAATTTCCCAAACTCAAATCCTCCAATACTCAAAAAAACCATAGCTATTTCAAAAGAAAGGCATTACCTTCACCACAACTGAGCTTGACACTCTTGAAACGAGTACGAGAACGCAAGAACTCAAGCAGAGTAGTAGAAGGGTCAACATTAGAAAGCTCAAATCTTTGACCATTAACAGCAAAAACAAGATTCTGGGTTCTACCTTCTTCTTCCATTTCAATGGCTGGTAAGAAAAGAAGGAAGATAATAACCTAATGATGTAAAATAAAGAAAGCCACCACATGGAGTTTACAGTAGAAACTACCAGCTAAAAACAAACAGCATAAAGCAAAAAATTATTATCAACAAGTCAAAATCAAAGGAATTAAATTAAAGTATTTAATTATTCTGGGGAATCTTAGTATAGTAGTTAACGACAACTATGTTGTCATGAACTTCTGGAAATTGTGAGCAAGATCTGGTTTAAAGGAGAGGTGTGCATGGGTGATGTGTGCATATGAAAAATGATGAATGAATGAATGAGACAGAAAAAGACTGATTCTTTTCTACTCCATTCTAAAATAGGGGAAAGTGTTTATATATTTGTATTAATATTTAATCCTACTTTTAAAAATTATTTATTTAAAATAAAAATATTATGGTTAACTTATTCAAAAATTAATTATAAATCATAGAAATTTCAAAAAAAAATGCTTATATTATATAACTGAGGAAGTATAATTTCAAACTCGCAATGATAGTGAGTTTTGAGGGTGATTTCCAAAAAAAAAAAATTGAAATATTTATTAAATGGAGACTTCCGATGACAAGTTCAAATTGTGAAATATTAATTATCATTATTAGCAGCTAAACTTACGTGTCAACTTTTCATTCGTTGTTTTTAAAGTAATCTAATCTACCACTAACTGTTTACTTTATCTACTTTCCACTTTCGTAATTTAATCGTATAAAAATAAGCCTGATTTACGATTTGAATTCGGTTATTTTTAGAGTTTTGAACTGAGAGTTTGTTTTTATTTGAATTTGGGATTGGCTTAATTGAATATTTGAAGCCGGCTACTGATAAGAAGGAAATTTATAAAATATCATTGGTAATAATATTAATTATTAAAAGGGCAGTTATTATTAGAAAAAATAATTTTAAAAACTTTTAAATTACAATATATTAGTATAAGATTATTATCTTTTTAGTTTCAAAAATTAGATTATTAATATTATAAGTATGAGTATTACAAATATATATTTTATTTATGATATACTAATTTCAATTATGTATTATTTTATAATAAAAATAATAATATTGATTTTGTAAATGTGAGTTAATGATTTGTATGTTTATTTATAATTAATTCATTATGATATTTAAATTATTTATAAATTAAAAAATATATAAATTATAAAAAGAAAAATATATAACAAAATTAAAGAATGTAATATCATGTATATCTATGTTGGAAGTTCCTCATATTCCAACATAAAGAAAGCAGCAAGAATCATTCGATCATATAAAGTATGGCTGCAACGGTACTTTGAAACCTTCTTTTAGATCATATAAAGTATGTTGGTTTTCATCGGTTTCAATTAAGATCGCGAGTCTCAAAAAGAATTTAATACGAGTTCAACTCGAACTCAGAATGACATCTTTTTATCAGTTTCAATCTTGTAAGAGTTTGACTCAAGCTCGCGAGTCTTAAAAATAAACAAGCTCGCGAACCGAGCTCATAGAATTTAACACGAGCAGAATTCGAGCAACACAATACTCGATTCGACTCGTTTGCAGCCCTACCCATTATCAAGAGTAACCGACAGGCCAAACTATTTAAATTAAATTCATCCAATTTTTTTATAAAAGAAAAAAAAAACTATTTTGATAAAATTTATACTAAATTTCCTCATTCTATTTAAACAAGAACATTGTTCATACTTTGTTGAGTTCTGATATTCATTTACCAAAAGATCTTATTGAACAGAGAGAGATGAGAAAGAATAATACAATTTCATCTTTCAAAACAACAAAATTCACCTGGCATTGACTAAGATTTCAACGCCATACCAAAACAAAATTTTTGTACCCCATTAGACAAGGGTTTTTCATTATTCACTTGTTGCTGCTCTTTTTCCATTCCAAGTACCTTTCCACACTGTCTAACCCACATAGCTCCTTCACTAAAGGCATTGTAGCAGGAACCTCCAATTTGAATTTTGAATCCGACACATCGTTGCAACCCCACGACTGAAGCTGTTTTCGAGCTTCCCTAATAGCTGCTCGGGTTGCACAATGAACTGAAGCTGCTAGGAGCAATGGTGGCTCACCGGAAGCTGAAAAAGGTCATATATCAATTTAGAACAACTGATATCTTATCTGGTCATTCTGTTGTTAGTAGAAAAACTGTACCTTTTGAAGAGAGAATGTGTTTTTTGTGGTGTTCGCTGTTGATTATTTCCACATTGAATTCTTTGGGGATGGTGTCTAATGTGGGGACTTTGTATGTTCTTGTACAATCCTCCGGCACTAATCCATCGGAGTTTGAGGTGTATTCTTCAAGCATGAAAAACCCAATTCCTTGGACATAAGCTCCTTCAATCTGCAAGAACCAATGTTTTAGCATTGTTTAGTCCAAGCCCACATATCAATGCCAATTTACTTTCTTTTCATATGATCTAGCATCTTATTACTGAAGTGTTTCTTTAAACTTATAAGTAGCTTATAAGGACTTAAACTGATTATAATGTGTTTTGACTACTATATAAGTTTTGAGAAACACCATCTCTCATTCAATGAACAATGTAATTTTACCCTTTCAATTTCAAAAGATTATATATCCTACCTGTCCCAGATCCACAGCAGGGTTGAGGCTTTGTCCACAGTCATATACAATATCTGATCTCAAAATTGTTGTTTGTCCTGTTAAAAGGTCCACCTCCACCTGCATTATCATAAGCTTCATATTAAGTAAACGGTTCTAAAGAATAGCAGAAGAAAGAAAGAGATTTAAACAAACTTGCCTCACTCACACCCGCACCGTAATTCAAGTATTTGGAAGAAGAATCAGGAACATATAAAGAACTCGTGGATAAGTTCACTGCTTCTAGATAGGCCTGTGTGTTTTAATGAATGTAGCAATTAGATGGCAAACATCTTCCATTTCTATACAAATATGTAAATCTTTGAGGTTCTTGGAGCATAAATAAAAGCAACACTGTTTTTTATGACTTACAGTAGTCATCAAGACTTTTCAGTTCTAAAAGCAGCCAAAAGTACCCAAGACAATGTTCAAGAAACAATAGCTACCTGGCTAATAAGCGTCTCCCATCTTACAGAACCCATTTGTGCTAGCAACCTCTCCTTTAGAGGCGTTAGCCGTTCAATCAAGACATTACAGCACAATCTAACAGCTTCACAGCTAGACTCAGATGTGGTGCTCCCAGCAGTAAACCCGCCTTGAATTAAACTCATGGAATCAGATTGTAGGACACGTACTTTGTCAAAGAGATTGTCTGATCCAGCACATTTGATCAAACTAAGACAATAAGCAGTCATCTGTTTTACTTTTGTCCAGAGCCCTTGCCCCAGCTCAATTCCTCCAACTTCAACAGCAATAGACCCATCACTGAAAATGCTTACTTTTCCTGGAGTTCGCCTAAGTTTTACTTCATTTATTATTGGTATTCTAGACATACCTCTTTTCCTCCACAAATTACAACTATTAAACTCTTTTACCATTTCAGCCCTTTGGTGATAGCTACAAGATACAGCTACCTTATCCCAAAGTGAAGTTAAGGTGTACTCCAAAGGTTCTCCGGCTGCAACATCATAGAACAACTTTAGGCTATCATAAGAATGCAGATTTTTCGCTCTCACAAGATCAACATCCAAGGAGAGATATGAAGCTACATGTTCAATTACAGCTTCTGCAATATATGTTCCTTGCACCTCTCCAGGGCCCCGCATCACCGATCTACTTGGTTGGTTAGTTTTGCATACCTTTATGTCAAAAGATAATGCTCCCCAGTCATACTTCTTCAACGATCCTATAATAAGATATGGCATCACTGCACTTGCATCTGGAGATATACCAGCATTGATCAGTATATCAAGCTCCAAGGCAGTAATTTTCCCGTTTGATTTGAATCCTACATTATAAGTTATTTTCATGGGATGCCTTCCTCCTGCCATTATCATGTCCACCTTGCGGTTGAGATACATTCTGACAGGACGCTGTAACTTGAATGCTGCGAGTGCACAAGCCGTTGCAATCTAACAAGTGCAACCCATTGTAAGTACTTGAACCAAAATTAAGAGCTTAAAGGAATTGATAAATCAACAACTGAAAATACATCAATATAATAGAAACATCAATGATATGATGACAGAATAATTGATGATATCAGGAATGTGCTTGGAATATTATGTACAAAATTGAATCCCCCATTTTATATATCATGCCTCATATATGTTTCCGGGCATTTTAGCAGATCATACGATACATAAATGCAAAGATAGATGGGCCATATGATGGCTAAAAACAGATGAAGATACTCACCGGCATGGATTTCATGGCCTTTCCGCCAAAACCTCCTCCAACCCTTCTTGTAATCACTCGTACATTATGTTCAGGAACCCCAAGACATCTTGCAATCACAGCTTGGGTAGACTCAGGACACTGAGTTGAACTGTAAACCATAATGCAGTTGTCTTCATCAGGGATAGCAAGAGCGGTTTGATTCTCCATACAGAAATAATATTGGGATCCGAGTTTTATCTGGATGTCATGATTCAGCAAAAAGTTGGCTGTCAGTAGTGAGTACACCTCTTTATGCTGAAAGATGATTCTCAAAAGATAATAAATCTAATTTCTAGGCTTCTTGTTTTGTTTTCAAAAGAAGGAATAATTTTTCTTTCCTTTTTCTGAGAGAAAGAAGAGAAAAGAGGTAAGAGAATGAAAATTACCTCAGCTGACAGAATCTTGTGATCAGCTTCAGCCATTCCTTTCGCTGAATTGCCAACTTGGTCAGGGTAACAAAACGGAGGGACCTCAAAAAAGCTGCCTCTTTTGACAGCCTCTTCTACAGTTAAAATTGGAGGTTCTAGATTTTCAATATCGTAATCAACCACTGCAACATTTGATGCCATATCAGCATGTCTTTGTGTATCTGCAACCTATGAAAATCATTTGATAAGCAAGATAAGCAAGACCGAATAACATGAATACTTTACAATCCAAAAAATGGCATAGATTTCGCCGAAAATGAATGATAGAGAAATTAAGTACCACAAGAGCAAGACGTTCCCCTGAAGTTCGAGTAAACTCATCAGCAAACAAAGCTTCAGGACCAAATTTATTCTTAGAACCTATGTTCTCCCCAGTCTTCGGGATGTCCTTGAAAGAAAAAATTGCAGCAACCCCATCGGGAAGAAAATTAGAATTGAATTCTATATTCTTTACCCTTGCAAAAGGCTTTTTGCTATATACAAAGGCCCCATGTAGACAATTTTCAGGAGAGGGAATGTCATCCACATAAACAGCCTCACCTGCATAATTTGACAATAGCCATACATCAGCTTTGAGTCAAAGAAGCAATTTCAGTCGCAGACATACATTAAACCAGCAAAATGTCAATACCGAGAAGAAGAAGAAGAATTGTCTGCAACTTCAAAAACATGTAATTATAGTGTACAAATGATCATGTAATTAGCATAAAAAAATACTAACCAGAAGCTTGAAGAAGAGCTCCAGATTTTTTAACTGGCTCGCCAATAGGATGATATTCCTTATTTATTCGAATTAATTGCCTTGCTGATGATATTAAAGAAGAGAAGTTTACAGGGTCCTGGTCATCATGAACATGTTTCAAGTTTACATCCTTGGTTATTGAATATTTGCCCAACCAACCATTACTAACTCTTCCTGCCAAGGGGCTAAGAAATTTAAAAAGAAAACCAACAGCCAAGCTTGACCTATATGCAGGATCTAAAGTACCGTCTTTAGGAACCACAGTAGCCTTAACTAGTTTAACAGCTCCATATATAACATCAATGGTCAATAATTTTCCACTTAAAAATTCCTCAACTTTCCTGACTCTTATTGGACATTTGGTACCAAAAGCACCAAAAGCCAACTGACAGCTATTTAACACAACCCCACCAGATAAATTCAAATAGGAAACTTCAGCCAAGAAAGCAGCATTAATATACGCCTGAGCATTTCCAAGGGGCCGCAGTGCAGCTCGATAGGTTTCAAATAACAGCGTATCCTCGTTTTCAGGAGAGGTTTCTTTTATTGATTCATAATTTGGGATTTTAACAGTCAGTAGTATACTTTTGGGATCAAGGGGAGACCTTTCCAAAAACTCCTCCAAGGTAAGCTTTTCTTGCACAGTACCAGTTACAATATGAACAGTTGAACTGGCAGCAAGAAGTATTGTAGCAATATCTGAGGGAAAATGCTTCCTTTGTGCCATCATCAAATTTCCCCCAATACTGGCAGTATTTCTAACAAATTTAGAACCAATTTTGTCCATGTGGGCTGCTAGTTTTTGGAACACCATATTACCTTCCGAGGAATATCCAGCCTTGCTTTCTTCATTTAGAGCTTCAATAACTTTAGAAATAGTAACTGCAGCCCCAATTTCAATCCCAGACTCATCCCTCCTAATAATTGAGAGCTCAGGAATATGCTTGAGATCAATGTATTTATTGTAATGTTCTATTTCCTTATAAAAAGCACTACCTGTATTACCAACCACTAGTTTGATTTGGACTCCCTTATTTGCATCACATTTTTGTAGTAAGCTCTGAAGTTCCTCCAGGCTAGAAGGTTGGTACCAAGAACATTTTTTAGACGCCAAAAATAAGGAAAACTTGATTTCCCTTTTCAAAAATTCAGGGAAAGTACAGATCTGATTATTACGATTATACAAAGGTAACCTGCTTTTCTTTACTTCTTGACTATCTTCCTTCTTCCAAAATGAGTTAAATCCCAAATCCTCTATATCGATATCAGCTGCAAAACTTTTGCAAGCATCAGCAATTGGTCTATATCCAGTACATCGACAAAGATTTCCTGCAATAGCTTTTTCAGCTTCTTTGACTGTCAGCTTGGAGAATCCTGGAGGAGGTTCTGGTCGATCAGTCTTCTTTTCAGCATTAATAAGTGCACCAAAAAATGACATACACATTCCAGGAGTACAAAACCCACATTGCGTAGCATGAAATCCAGCAATCCTTTGGTGAATTGGGTGGAATCCATCTTTGCTATTACCCAGGCCTTCAGAAGTTGTGACTGAACATCCATTTATACTGCAAAGCAGAGTCAGACATGCGCTTACAGTAAAATCCTCAACTTGGTCAAGCACTGGATCATACTTTGACAGCAAGACAGTACAAGCACCACAACCACCTAAAATTATAAATTCACAAACATTTTTAGAAATAAATTTAAGCAGCTAACAGTTTCAGTCTTTACAAATGATCCAAATTCCACCATAGTATCATACACTTGGCTTCATTCAAACAAGTTGAAGACATATCTAGAGACAAAAAAAAAAATTACAGATTTGAAACTTATTCAATTGCAAACTAAGAAAACTTTAACAATGCACATTTATTGCAGTTATTTCCTACACTGTTAACATGTTATACAAAAATGGCAGAATAAGCAATCTAATATGTATACAATCCATCATGCTGAGCATAAGTTGAGCCAACCCATTTCCTGAAGTTGCCCAACAAAGTATCTACAGTCAATTGATCATACAATAAAAAGCACACAACATAAAAGTTAGTAATTATAGAAAACACAGCCAAATGTCTGGAAAGAAGCATTAAAACTTAAAAAAACTAGGGCTGCAAACGAGTCGAGCGAATAGCGACTTCGATAAAAGCTCAACTCGAGCTCGGATCGATAATAAACGAGCCGAGCTTGAGCCGAATATTCTAGCTCGTTTAATAAACGAGCCGAACAGTTAGGCTCGCGAGCCAGTTCGCGAACAGCTCGTTTAAAAAGACTCACGAGTAGCTCGTTTGATAGGCTCATGAGCTGCTTGTTAAATAAGCTCGCGAGCCTATCAAAACGACGTCGTTTTGAGACCAAACTAAAAAATATGTTTCAGTCAAGCCACCCGCCTCTCCACTTCATTTTTTGCTATTTCATTTCTCTTTCACGAAACTGCTATTTTCATTTTCTATCTAAAACGACATTACAAAATGAATTTTCTTGATATTTGACTTTGAACACAAGCTCGAGCTTATTTGTGAACTAAAGTTCTCGAGTTCGAATTCAAGCTTATTTGCAAGCTCAAACTCGAACTCCAATAGCAACATAAAACAGAGACTAAAACGAGTCAAGCTCGCGAATCTCAATACGAGCCAAACTTCAAGCTCGTGGAATTTTACACGAGTTGAGTTTGCGTTTGCAGCCCTAAAAAGAACAAATCGATCAACAAAATTTTGGATTAGTCCCTCCAACATTGGGCCCACAACTATTTATAAAAAATAGGTTAATTACTAACTAGATAATTTGGTCCATTTTCCATGTTATTTAGTGTAACATAATGGAGAATCCACAAGTTCCTTCTTAAGTGTAATCATAGGACAATTTTCTCGGTCATGGCACATCAACATGCTATGTACAAGAAATGCTGACATGGCAAAGCAGCCCAAAGAGCAAAAAAGAAGAATACACTTAAATCTCAATTTCATCATTTTCGTTATTGTTATTATATGAATTATTTTTCATTTAAATCCATACATTCTTTGTTTTCACGTGATAAATACCATTTATACCCTCATCCATCTCTATCGGATCCCCAAGCTTCCTTCGTTTTCACCAAATGTTTCTTCATAAGTATATGAGAATTATTCTATTTCTCTATTTCAATATCAATTTTAAGATATTCACAGAATAAGCATTAATTACGACTATCATCATACCTTTGTGAATGAAGAATTAGGAGATGGAGGAACAAGTTCAACCCTAAGATGTCATTTATGCCTTCGCTCGTCATTATCGATTGCTGAATCTAACTAAGCTCAGAAGAGGTATTGTAGTTACTAATTTTCTTTCTAAGAAACCGTTTTTGGTAGAAATTCCAAATCAGAAAGAAAACTCGCGTCTGATATTGATATTCTATCTCTCAGACTCACCCATTTTTCTAGTAGAAACCCTACAAAACTACAGTTCATGAACCGAAGATTCGAATGGAATCAGAAATTGATTGATTATAGAAAACGTGAAAAAAAAAAGAGAGAGAAAAAAAACGCCGGTGGTGGCGGGGTTGTCATTTTTCGCCACGGCAACAACCCTTCCGTCGCCTACTGTTAGTGGAGGTTGAAGATTTAAAAAAACTGTGAATTACAGTGGAGAAATTGATAAATTCAGTTAGGAATTCGGTTTCATTTTTGCATATAGTGACAGTGGGTTTTGTTTGGATTCGAAGTAAAGGCTGCATAAAGCTATGGGCGGAGATTACGATGGACAGAGAAGACAGAGAAATGAATAATATCAACATTTTCATTTTATTTAATTTACTATAAAATTTAATTTAATTGGAAATAATAATTATCATTTAGTACTTATATATTTATATATTGTACAAGTTAGTCCAGATATTTAATTTTTTACATTTTTAATTACTGTCTTCTATAAAATATATATATAATTATTGAAAATATATAAACAAGTAATTTAACAATAATACAAAAATTATAATTATTTTTTACCTTTTATATGTGTTATTAAATAATTGAATATATATAATTATTAAAAATATATAAACAAGTAATTTAACAATAATCTAAAAATTATAATTATTTTTTACCTTTTATATGTGTTATTAAATAATTAGATCCAAATTTCACTTTTTAAATCTCAAATTATTGGGATCATATCCAAATATTTTAGTACCTACAAGTTGATATTAATTAAAATTGATTAAATAATAGCACATTGCAACAATTTATTTTATTATAAAATAAAATAATTAGGTGAGTTTTTTTTTATAAATTTATAATTTATAAATTATATAAGTGGAAAAATCAAAATTGTTTTTTGCATTTGTATTATATATTGATTGAGATTTTCTTATAATGTCTGGTTAATTAATATTTTCTTTATGAAGAACAAAATAATTCAAAGATTAATATATGAAAAATTTGTTAAAAAAATGAAATTCACATTTTCAATAAATATTTAAAGGAGTAGAAAATAATGTAGTTTAAAAAACAAGGATGAAAAATTAATTTATAAAGAAAACTAAGGATGAATAAGTAATTTTCCAAAATTTTGTTTGATTTTACGGTACCACGCAACGCAATTATTGACAGGCGAATTCAATTCGCCGCATCTTTAATAATTTGCAGATAAACTTTCCAATTTTAGTACAACATATTTCACCCCAAATATTTTATTAAACTTTCCAAATCTGAAAAATTAGTACAACAATTTTCACTTCCAAATTAGTCCTATTATTTATAACCCTTCATTTAAAACTTACACTAAAATGATAAGTTTTTCATACATCAAATTACGAACATCAACCGATCTTGATCCGAATCTCAATATTTCTAAAATCGAACTCGAAATTTTTAATTTACCCATTGATCGATCTATTTGTATGCTCCGTGATCGATCAGTCATACCACTTTTAATAAAATAAAAATTTTTATTTTTAAATATTTGCAAACCCTTTACCCAATTCAAAACCTTCCTCGAACAAATCGTTAAGTTCTGAAAAACCTATAAATATATACATAATTAGTCAAAAAATAGATCAAGAAAGAGAGAACCCTTTACTGATCTTGATTTAAGATGATCTCAAATCAATAACAAACATATATATAGTATATATTAGGAACCCAAATCAAGTATAAACAAACATAAAACGTGGGTTAGAATCATAATCAAGTAAATACGTTCCAGAAAAGAAGATAGAAGAAGAAGAAGAAGAAGAAGAAGAAGAAGAAGAAGCAAGAATCAAGAATGTACCTTCACCACAACTAAGCTTAGCACTCTTGAAACGAGTACTAGAACGCAAGAACTCAAGAAGAGAAATAGAAGGGTCAACTTTGTCTAGCTCAAATCTTAAACCATTAATGGAAAAAACCAAGTTCTGGTTATTTTTCTTCTTCTTATAATTGATTTTCTTCTTCTCTTCTTCTTCTTCTTGTTCTTGCTTTCTTTCTTCTTCTTGTTCATCTTCTGTCCTTATAGTTCTGCTTTCTTCTTGTTCCATGGTGGGAAGAGAAAGAGACAATAAGGACAGGCACATTTCTCTGAATTTCATGGCCTCTTTAAACTCAAGAAAAGAGGTTGTAATCTAGCATGTGAAGGAACACGATAAATATTCTTATCTGCAGCAATTCAGATTGCTTATCTGTATTGGCTGGAAGCAATCAAGGTGTTGGTTGTTCTGCTTAATACTTTGTAGCAAATTTTGATTTTGAGTCCTTAATATTTTACTTAATTTATCATTAAGTCCCTGTATTTTATTTTTTATTTCGACGTAAACTATCAAAATTTCATAAAAATATGAACCATTAAGATGGCTAATACTGTTGAATGCATTAGTGTTTACGTTAGTTTAACTTTTTCTTCTATTAAGAGAAAATAGTAAAATCTTTAAACTGAGCATATACCAATTATAAACCTTTTGTCAACAAAGTATATAAATCTATGTAAATAAGTCCATAAATATTTAAAAAAGTCCAGCTAGCAGACTAGTTCTTTAATATTTTAAAATTTTTTATTTATTTTAAATATTAAAAAATTTAAATTATTTTATATTATCTTTATAATCTAATACTATTATTATAATAATTATATAAAATATTAATTACAATTTGTTTAAAATATCAACTTAGAATATTCTGTATATATACCCACCAACCTATTATGTCTACTTAAGTACTCTTTCACATAGTACGTACGTTTTTTAAGTTTTATTTATTATTAATACGTACATTCTTCTTGGTATTAAAAAAGAAAAAAAAAATACGTTCATTTCTTTATTTTTTTATATAAAAAAATCCACAAAAATTTATGTATTTCCCTATTTAATTTAATCCTTTAGTGGTTTTTGTTTATTTTGTTACTTTATACTTAATTAAACCAAATTATAAAGCATTTAATTTTTAATGATAATTAATGAGAATTAGTTTAGGATAGTACATTATTTTTGTAAAATCTACGATAAAACCCATTTAATCTAATATATTATCGTATTTTGTTATTTGAGCTCGTCATTGTCTGTCGTGTTTTATCGTGTCATGTTTTTATATAATTGTCCAAAAAAATTATTATTATTATTTTTATTTTTTATTATTTGAGAATTTGCAATTTATAATGAACTTCCCTACTAGCATTGATGTCATTGGATGTATCTATTTCATTTTCCGTCTACATCCATCCATTGTATTATTGTACTTCTTTCATTTTTTTTTTTAAAAAAAAAGAATTAATATTTTTTCTTTATTTATAACAATTTTAAAATAAATATATATTTATAATTTTTACATTTGTTCGTTTCTTGGAAAAATTATACATTTAATTCTTACTCGTCACAAATAACGACGAAATTTTATAACTCGTATCTTATTCAAATTGTTTCTTTACTCTAATTATAAATATGATATTACTTTTAATTAAAATAATATATATTTATTGGAAAAATAAAAAATAACGTTTGTTCAATATTGTATATTGCATTGTTCATGTTAAAACTAATGTCATATTTATAATTAGACAATGGAATGATTCAGATGAAACATGACTTATTAATTTTTGTAATTATTTTCAGTTATAAAGGACAAAATAGTTATAATTTTTTTAAAATATGAGAATAAAAAAACTATTTTAAAAAATTTAAAGACAAAAATATAGATTAAGTGAAAATACGAAAATAAAATTGATATTTTTGCTTTTATATATTCTTAGGCATGAAGTAAGTAAAAAATAAAAAATCTGAATTATTGATGTACCTAAAAAAAATATAAAGTTTTATTCGAAGTGCTAAAAGATTTATACTTGTTCTATAAAAAATACTCGCGTATTTTGATAATAATTCTTTTAGTATCAATAATATGAAAGCTTCAATTTTCAGTAGTGTAAGACAGAACAGGAAGGAGATAAGAAGAATCTAAAAAAAAAAAAAAAAACCAAATTAAAAAATTAAATCAGAAGATTTATAAATAAAAAATAATTATAATCAAAATAAAAATATTTCTGAACAAGATCAAACACATTTACTGTATTTAATCTGTTCTACATTGTAAAACCAGTATAAATAATGTTTAGAACAGAAAGAATAAAAAAAATAAAAAAGAATTAAAATCTCTTAACTAAATCTTTTTTACTGTTAACAAATAGTTAAATATTCTAATCTTAATTTTTAAGTATACATTTCTCTTTTTCTCATATATATTTATATATTATATATGATTCATATGCTAAGTTATTTGGAGCATAAAATCAAATTCTCTACTTTGTGGTGCCACTTTTCTTATATAATATTAACTCAAGTTAACATTATTTTTATGCATAAAGTGGAAATTTTGTCCAATTTGAATATTTTTTTTAAATAAAGTAATTATTTTTTTAGGAATAATTTAATAGTATAGATTTATTTTTATTATAATTTATGTGTTTTTTCTAGAACTAGAACTAAAGAATGTGTAACTGAAAAACTAAAAATCGGAACTAAAAATTTAAAATTGAACTGAAATTGAAACTGTTATGTGGTTCTGAATAAGGTTTTTCATTTTGGACGATCAATCAATCGGTACTGAGAAAACTTCTTACAATGAATCGTTTTGTAACCAGTCTCACACACCCCTAGTTAGAGCACTAGTGTAGTCAAATTAGTCTGATAGTGAGAATTCAGCGGACTATAATTTAATTTTAAAAAAAATAAATTGTAAATAGTACTATTAAATTCATTATTTATAATTTAGAAAAAGAGTGTCATTATTTTTTATTAAATTGACTGTATTAATTTTATTTGAAAATATCTCAAAATTTTATTTTATTTATTTATAATATATAATAACATTTAATAATAATATAAATATAAAAACTCCCGATTATATGTGAGAGCCTAATTGAGAGAGAGAGAGAGGACTCTGAAATAGGACAGTTAAGTAAAGAGGTGTGGGAATGGGAGATTCGACGTCGTAGGTGCATCGTGTGAGTGATGAAAGAAGTCAAAAAGTCAAAGATTGAGGGCTATCATCAGATCCATTTTCTCATCCGTCCACGTGTTATTTTTATTTTTTATTTCGCCACGTTTTATTATATTATTTATTAAATATATTTTACTATTTGTCTGTAGACTGTTTTATTAAATATTTTATTAAAAATTATGTATTTTTATGTTATACCTAAAATACCCTTATTGCATTTTATTCTTCCTTGCTCTTGTTCATCTATCCTTCATCCTGAAGAATCAACACCTGGAAATCAATTTTTACCATGCAGTTTGTAAGCAAATGGCGGCTTTGTGAGCTTGAAGGAAATGCAGGAAGGGTATTTTAGGTTTAATATTAAAAATTTAACAGGACAAAATAATATAAAAAAATTAATTTTAAAAAATAAGGGAAAAAATCATTTAATTAAATCTTAAAAAAACAACAAAATAAATAATGAATTGTGCTATGGACACGTTGATTTTATTGCACTATGACGTGGCTCGCGTCTTACCACTTCTCTATATCTTCTGCAATGCATTCATTGTGCTATTTTTTCTTTATTTTTCTCTAATATTTACACAATTTTATTATTATTATTATATATATATATATATATATATATATATATATATATATATATATATATATATATATATATATATATATATATCTTAGAAAAAAAATATATATATAATATTTGA
>CANUEY010702846.1:0-18532 GCA_948099555.1 Croton setiger | reverse complement strand
CTTATTCATTTTCTAATTTCTATTACATTTTATATTTCTACTAATATCTAGTGTCCTAAACCCTAAATTAAATTCAAAAGGTTTTAAGGCACCCTAAATCATAAATTTTCCTAACATTCATTATATCTATTAATTATGATCCCAAATATTAAATGTTTAATTATATTTAACATGACAGCTACTCTAAAATAATATTCTAATTATTATTTATTACTAAAATTTAAAATTAAACTCTACATAAAAATTCATCATGCATAATCATTATAAATCCTAAAACTATATACTAGATATTCAAATACTAAATCAAAATACTAATTATTCATAATTACTCATGCATAATACTAAAATTATAAAATTCAATCAGGCATAATTATTAATACCCTAAATTAAAATACTAATTATTCAATCCCTAAAACTTAATATGAAGAAAATTATATAATAAAAAATTAGGAATAAAAAAACATACCAGGAAATCGCTATAATTCCAATAAACCGTCGAAATTTTTACTATATTTGGTAATTTTTTAAGTGTGAATGTAAAAAATGAAAGAAATTTCCCATTTTGTAATCTGCGGCGTAGTTCGCAATTGAGGATTACGGACACCGTTTTGTTAAAACGCGCCCGCATACGAGGATTGTGAACTTACTTTGCTTGCCACGTGTCGTCCGCCGAGCCGTTTTCATTAAACTGTCCCATTAATTATGTCATTAATCTCGCTAATTCACTACGTCCGCATACAACGATTGCGAACTTAGTAATAAAAAATTCAAATTTAATTCATTCGCATACGACAATTGTGAACTCATTCAATTCGCAATCCTCGAATGCGAGTACCGTATCAGATGTCCACGTTTGAATTTTCGGCACTATATTTGTATTTGATCCCATAACAACAGCACAAGAAGTTGGAATCAAATACAAATTCAAACGTGGACATCTGATACGGTACTCGCATTCCAGGATTGCGAATTGAATGAATTCGCAATTGTCGTATGCGAATGAATTAAATTTGAATTTTTTATTACTAAGTTCGCAATCGTTGTAGGCAGACGTAGTGAATTAGCGAGGTTAATGACATAATTAATGGGACAGTTTAATGGAAACAGCTCGGCGGACGACACGTGGCAAGCAAAGTAAGTTCGCAATCCTCGTATGCGGGCGCGTTTTAACGAAACGGCGTCCGCAATCCTCAATTGCGAACTACGCTGCAAATTACAAAATGGGAAATTTCTTTCATTTTTCACATTCACACTTAAAAAATTACCAAATATAGTAAAAATTTCGACGGTTTATTGAAATTATAGCGATTTCCTGGTATGTTTTTTTATTCCTAATTTTTTATTATATAATTTTCTTCATATTAAGTTTTAGAGATTGAATAATTAGTATTTTAATTTAGGGTATGAATAATTATGCATGATTGAATTTTATAGTTTTAGTATTATGCATGAGTAATTATGAATAATTAGTATTTTGATTTAGGATTTGAATATCTAGTATATAGTTTTAGGATTTATAATTATTATGCATGATGATTTTTTATATAGAGTTTAATTTTAAATTTTAGTAATAAATAATAATTAGAATATTATTTTAGAGTAGCTGTTATGTTAAATATAATTGAACATTTAATATTTGCGATTATAATTAATAGATATAATGAATGTTAGGAAAACTTATGATTTAGGGTGCCTTAAAACCTTTTGAATTTAATTTAGGGTTTAGGACACTAGATATTAGTAGAAATATAAAATGTAATAGAAATTAGAAAATGAATAAGAAAGCTTCTACACGTACGGATTGCAGCGATGGAGCGAGAACAATCATCTCAGCAGCAGCGGGTGCTGGAGCAGGGACCCGCAGTCGATGATCTATTGTTCTTTCAGGGGGAACATAGATCGGGCTACGTCTTCAGAGGGGAGAAGAGATACGATTATCCGCTCAGTATTAGACGAGCGGACACACAACTCTAGAGACTGATCGGCGCGGAGCATGACCGGACGCTCCATTATATTGACGAGCTAGGATTTGGGTTGGTGCGGAGGGTAGGGTCTATATTTTACGATTGAGCCCTACTGACAGCGCTCGCGGAGCGGTGGAGGCCGGAGACACACACCTTCCATCTGCCGTTCGGGGAGGCCACGATCACACTGCAGGACGTGGAGGTGATGCTGGGCCTAGCTGTGAACGGTCGGCCCGTCAGTGGTCGACACGAGATTCCCCCCGTCAGCTGGCAGCAGTATTTCATGGATTTTTTCGGTTTTGTGCCAGCCGATGCGGATGTGAGGGGTAGCCGAATAATGCTCCGCAGCATTACTGCACATGTGAGTACGCCCCCAAAGGTAGATGGACCGGAGCACGTTTACCAGCAGCGTGCTCGGTGCTACGTTTTGTGGCTGATGGGCGGTTTTCTGTTCTGCGATTCGTCGAAGAACAGCACGTCCCTGATTTTGGCTCGAATGCTCGAGGATTTTGCAGTCTGTCAAGCGTACAGTTGGGGGAGTGCGGTCCTCGCGTATCTCTACCGCAACTTGTGCCTGGCAGCGAGTACATTGGAGGTTGCCTGTTATTATTTCAGGTATTTTTCCGAAATTCAGATAGTGAATTTATTGTAGAATATATTGCTATAGCTATTTTAATTTGTTCCGTGTTTCTTACACAAGTGTGGGCTTGGGAGAGAATACCTCTAGTTTGCCCGAGTCTTGCGGACGATCATCCGCTGTTTTACCCTAGGTGTCCATATGCAGGGAGGTATATTTCTCTTCCATAATAATTTGTGAATTATTGTAGAGTTAGAAAATTTTTTTTAATAATTTCTTATTTTGGCAGATGGTGCACAGAAAAGAGCTGGCAGGACATTACCGGGCATAATTTGCTCGATTACAGGGATCAGCTGTCTGTGATGACAGCACCAAAGGTATGTTTTAACTTTTCAGTTAACTTGAATTTGTAATTTGATTATTTTTATTATACTGTTTATATTTATGGTTGGGTTATACATAGGTATACGGCAGTTTCTGTAGATAACCTACTCAGACGGGCTGTTGGCGTCTCTGCCTGCGCAATGCAGTGCGGGACGTGTGATTTGGACCATGATCACTCAGCTTATTTTCATTGACGTGGTCGAATTCACGTTCCAAACAGAGCTGTTCGACAGTTCGGGTATCCGCAGGAGATACCCGAACCAACTCTGTTACTGGACGCGGCGGAGCATAGTCGTTTGCATCGTCTAACCCGCATCGACCGACCCAGCGAGGATTGGCGCACCTTCCACCAGGCCACCATTGCGTGCTGGGAGCAGCGGTTGGACACCCTGGTGATTGGTGTTACGACCAGGGCTGCTGAGACGGTAGAGGATTATCTGCCTTGGTTTCAGGAGCGAACGGTCCGCTTCATCAGCAATCCAGGGGACCGCCGGACCGTTGGAGAGGCTCAGAGGTTCGTGGGATCTGCAGAGGCTTACACCGCACTTGTAAGTAATATATTTATATTTTTTGTTTTTAATTTTATTTTAGGGTTGATTATCCAATTACTGACTTCTTTATTACAGGCTAGAGCGACATTAGAGGTATTGCGGGAGATCCGCAGTTTCGAGCAGCGACATCATTCATTTGGCAGCAGGCATGAAGATGTCTTTGATTTTCTAGCTCACATTGGGGCTGTATGTGAGCGAGAGCTGCAGGTGCATCAGACACAGCTCGTCGTCACTTAGAGCCAGCAGTATCGCGCTGTGTCACAACAGCAGTGCCCGGTAGATCTGTCCCAGCAACGTCCTGGCTGTAGAGGCAGCCTGATCGACGATAGCGGACGCCGCAGAGCTCTGCGTCTTCCAGCAGCAGCAGCAGCAGCTCAGCCAGCTCAGGCATCAGAGCCAGCCCATTCAGAAACTGATTCGGCTTAGCAGCTACAGCAGTATCTGACCGACGTTCTCTATGACACCGATGACGTTTCTCAGACTCCGCTCCACGATGCCGCAGCTGCAGTTGATCAGAGCCCTCCAGCTGAGCGCTTGGGCAGTGATGACTCGGACTCAGACGTCGCATTGGCGCTTAGGAGGTCGCCCCGGAGGAGGAGATCCCCGAGATATCCTGGCTCCTTCCACGTGAAGGATAGAGCTGGCCGCAGACAGTCAGATCAGTAGATGTAGGTCTCATTTATTGTTTTTATTTTCTTTATAATGTAGTGACCCTATATTAATGTAAAAAACGATATATTTTTTTTTATTGTAATGTAATTTAATGTTTATTTATTATAATGTTTATTGTTTTTTTAAAAATATTTTTCATGTGCTATATATAAATATAGATCTTATAATTAAATCAAGATAATAATTTGTGAATAAAAAATTGGTATCTAATTTATCAAAATAACATTTAGTTACAACTAAAGTTCACATTGACAGAATTATAAATGATATAAATTAACTTGAATTTGTAATCGCTCACTAAATGCGACGTCTATCTGATGGAGGATGGGACAGTGGGCACGATTTAACTGTATGGCCTGATTGTCGACATCGGCTGCAAACGGCTCCTCTCCTAGTATGTCTTCTCGTATAATCCATGACCCCTTTTATCCGATTAGCCCGCCTTCTACCCAGTCCGTCATGGTGAATTATCATCATGTCATCCGGCCGGAGACTCCACTCAACCTGAGGCCACGTTTCTTTACCAAGCACAGGGGTAAATGATTCGGCGAATTGCAGAGCCCAACCCTGAACTGTATAGAACGGATCCACAAGATGGACCGGATCCTCTCCTCGGACAAGCGCAACCGCAACAGTATGTGAGCATGACATTCTGTAAGTTTGCCACTTTCCGCAGCTGCAGCTCCGATCGCAGTATTGTACCATATGTGCGTTGCCACTGCTGGTTATCAGCTTATACAGCACTGCAACACTGTTCCAACAGCTAACCGAGTGGCCCATGGCACGTTGCCTGAATTTGTTAAACTTTCTCATCGGGACCAGTGCAAGTGCTGTCCCACATTTTCCAATACGACCCAAATCCCGCTGGAATATACCCACTGTCTTCTCCAATGTCGATTCAACCAATGCTCTTATCGGCAGATGCCGACACCCTATCATTACATTATTGTAGCTCTCAGCCGTGTTGGTTGTAGTGATTCCCCACCTGCGGCCGCCATCAGCAAAAAGAGTCCATTGCTCAGCTGATATATCTTGCAAATACGAATGGGCTCCCTAACTTTTCTGGAGCATTCTCTGCCATGCACTCACATACTTTTCCTCTTGCAATTCGGTTCTCACCATTTGACAAATTGTCTTTAAACCCTCGCATCTGAATCGTGACGACATATTTGCCTTAACATGTTCAAGGCAAAACCGGTGGACTGCTGCTCCTGGGTACTTCTGTAAGATCTTCTCCATTGCAGAAATAATTCCCTGATGACGATCCGAGATAATACAGGTGCACCGGTCGCGAAGGACATTCAATTTTAAATATTTCAGCACCTATTTCCAACTGTGGGTTGTCTCAGCATCCACCACTGCAAAGGCGACCGGTAAAATATTGTTGTTCGATGTCTTCGCCACTGCGGTTATCAGCTTTGCTTTGAATGAACCGCGGAGGTGAGTTGCATCAATGCACAGAACAGGCCGACATGCTTCGAAACCCTGCACAGATGCCCCGAACGCCGAAAACACATATCTGAAGACACGTCTGTCACTATCTTCCATTCCTCTTCGAAATTTATACTGCACAACTGTGCCTGGATTCGCAGCTTGGACCGCAGCCATATATCTCAGCAATTCTTTGAAATTTGTTTCCCAATCTCTGAATACTGCCTCAATCGCTTTTCTTCTACCGTGCCAGGCTTTCTTATAATTCACTCTAACCTAAACACATCAATCAAAACCTAAATAAATATACTCAAATAAATATACCCTAATGAAAATCGTTACCTAATGAAAATAAATAAATATAATTAAAATAAATCCATTTACCTAGAAATGGTTGTGGACTGCCGTTTGAATATGTTTCACCTTGTACCCCGGTTCCTTCATTATATGAACCATAATAAGAGTAGCTATATTTTTCGAGGTCACGTTTCTGTCCTCTCGACCAATGTTCGCGCCCGCACAGGTGTGATTCTCTACCCATTTAATCATCCTCCAGAGGCCTAAATCTCGCTGCTCTGACGCTCTTATAGTCCACGAGCAAAATATCCCGTGCAATTGTTCCCGGGGATACTTAGGCCCTCGAGTTACGCATTCGACTACCCATGTCGTCTTTCTGCTCTCCGATGTTCGGTACGTCATGCCTCTTTTCAACGACCATGCAGCAACTGTTTCTTGTACAGCTTTCTTACTCTTGAAATATATATCGGCGTCAATGCTCTCCGTATTCCCATCTCACATCTTAAGGCCCAAAGCATTCTCCTTTTCATCGTCTTCCTCACCTATATCACCGTAAACGAAATGACCCGACGTTGAAGGTGGATCGGTGTCGCTCTCGGTACTGTCATCCGATGGCACGTATTCTTCGTCACTGCTAGAACCACTCCAAGCAGACAGCTGGTCCCCTCCGGGAGATCCGCAAATTCGTCGTTATCCCGTTCAAGTGGAATTGAAGTCTGTAATTCAACTTCCTCGTTTCCCTCTTCCACATATTGCCGGTCCATGATTTCACCTGCAGAGCCGTTTGTTTGCCCCACTGCAACCCGTTCAGAAACATCAACATTACGAACCTAAACTTCGGCCATTTGTTCCGCACTGACATACAATTCCGGCCAGTTCATTACGTACTTGTATAATAACAGAACATGATCGTCATTCTCCAAAATTATATACCGCCTATAGCCGTTATATTCTGTCCACACTAAAATCAATGTCAGTTGCACCACTGCTCTATCCACCCGACATACTTCGCATACCCGATCGTAAAGTTGATTGAAAGACATTTCACATTTAACGACTATTGTCGCATCCGCGTGACTGTGATTTAGACCGACTGCACCGTCGATAAGAGGAAACTGGCTGCTCCAGTATATATTTAACGCAAAAGGAAAGGTAAATGTCATTTTGCAAAATAACTACTGCTCAATATTGACTGTTTAACCCGTAGGTTAATTTTTCCTTTCTCACTTTTGTTTTGTGCATTCTGAATTATTTGGGGGTATTTATTCACATTTTGGTTCGCATTCTCCATATGAGAACTATTTTTTGCTTTTTCTGCATTATGTCATCTTTTCAGAGAGTTTCGCATTTCCCATATGCGAACTCGTTTTCCAACTCGGTAATTAGCATTCATCAATTGGGAACAAGACGTTCACATTCCAGAAATGCGAACTTCTAATGAAAATTAAGAGTTCGCATTCAGTGAATGCGAACTCCGCAAATATGTCCACATTTCAAATATTCAACCGTTTTTTGTCCACTATTTTTTTTAATCCTACTTTTGTCAATCACCCGTTGTTATGCTCGTCATATTTTATGCGAGAGCAAAAACATCAAACTCTAAGTCCAAGTTAAACAAAATCTCCTAGGAAATAATTGTGTCAAAGCCATAAAAGCACAGGACATTGCATTTTCCAACTCTCATACGCTTTGCTCGTGTTTGTTTAAATCATGTATCATATAACATTGTCTTCTATTTCAGCCATGTCTTAGGAATCAATTAATGTTATGGCTCATTGCCCTAACGTGGTAATTGGAATTATGGATTAGAGGCTATTTCTGAAACTTAAAAGCTGGTCAAAATTGATTATAGGTTGTTGAGTTAATTGTTAATCAAAATTTAAATTGCAAATCATAATCTAAGGAAAATGCTCCTTCATCCATATCATAGTCATCGCTCATTCATCCATTCATCACAAATTCTAAGGAAGATGCTCTGCATCCATATCATAGTCATCGTTTAAGTCATAAATCATACCTTTGGATGGGCATCCGAGGTGGATCAAAGTGGACGGATGGCTACAGTAGAATAAAAGCCCCTTAACTACCGATTCAGATATAGACTTTCATTTACATTTATTCACAAATACGTTTGAATGTGTATTTACATATATTACTTGTTACATTTACTTACTTTTGTATACCTATATTATGGTTTATTAATTAATATTTATTTATTTATATTGAGTTATAGTGCCTTGTCAACATTTATTTATCAATTTTATTTACTGATATTTTATTAACTTTTATGTATTAAATTAACTACTATTAAATAGTTTTTCGGATGCAAAGTCATTGAAAATCACCTAATACAACTATTTTTCCTATAATTTGGTGAATTTTCAAAAAAAAAATATAAAAATTATTTACAAGTATATTGTTTTAAAACATTTTAATTTTATTGACTAATATTGATCAAAAATTTCTATTTTTCAAATTGTATGAACTAACGTACGTGCTTTGTTTCTTAGAAAATGATACACTACTTGCAAGTTAATTTTATTATAAATTATAAATGTATAAAAAGTTATAACTATGAAAAATGCAATTATAAAATAATAATTTTTAGTTAAACACTATAATGTTCATTAAATAACTTGCAAGTAATATTCAATAAAGTAGGAGATGAGATTTGAACATTTTAGGAATATTTACCAAAGCTAATGTTTATTGGCTTATTTTTTATAGAGTATAAATTGCTTAAAGTAAGCAGTAAAGTGTTTACTAATATTAGATGATATATAGTTAAAAAGCAGCTCATAAAAAGTAGATTTGTTACCTAAGCCATCTCAAAAATAATTTATAAATTATGGTAGAAATTATATGAGCAAATGATAAAAAATGCATTTTAATTGTGAATAATATAATTATGTTAGAGTTTTTGAAAATAAATGAGGGTATAATAATGTTCTACTCAAACCAGTTCTCCTTATAAACAGAAAAAAAAAATTAAGTAGAAATTACTACTTATTTTAAAACTCCTTCTAAGGAAAAAATAAAAAAAAATAAGTTTAAATAACAATCTATTTATAATTTAAAAAATGCTTATAAAAGCTTCTTATAAGTTTTGGAAAACACCCACATATTAGGGAAAAATAATGTAATATGGAAGAGAAATTTAAAATCAATATTCGGTCTAAAAATGAGTGCAGTTGGGGCTGAATTTACACTAAAATAATGTTTTACAACATTCTGAGTGTACAAACATTATATATGAAAAATTTTTCATCCATCATAATTTGATTTGATCTATTAAAAAAATTTAGGTATAACACCAAAACCGTAATTTTTTTTACCCAAGATATCTCCAATTCGTTGTTGTGGTATTAAAAAATTTTAAGTATAACACCGAAACATAGCTACACATAGCTACATGCGAGTTCGGATAGCGGCCTGGCTGGTTGCCGGGATAGTTCGGACTGTTCAAAGCCGATTCCGATTCATGGCGGCCAATTCACAAAATGATTAATTTGAACTCTCCTCCGACGGTTCCAGTGCGAACAGTGATTACGCTTCAAGCTGGATAAGTTCAAGTTAATTGGCAAGATAGAATCGCCAATTTTTTCAGACCGAATGAATCCATGGTCACGTCTAGCTTTACCTCTGGACTAAACCCCTTAGCATGACAACCGACTTACTTAAAAAAGAAAGGAAAATATTGCATAGTATACCCTTAGTATATAATCCAACGGTCAAACATCATTAGAGTTTCAAACCTCCGCAGCATGCCCTGACCAAGCCCAACGGATCCTTTTACGTTCAAATTTGAAATTCTCGAACAAATATAAAAGTACAAATAGAAAAAATATATTCTTATTTCACACATTATTATCGCATTATCATCAGAGTTTAATTTCTTTGATCTATAAATTCACACCTAAAAGCAGAACAAACAGGTTTTCAACTACTATGTTAAAAGTACTTCTTAATAAAATAACCATTAAAATTTTGATTAAAAAACTCGTAAATTTTTGTTTAATTATTTGTATTTTCTTGACCGGGATTCAATATATAAAACATACTTTAATCATAATTTTTTGCATATTTTTAATTTAAAGATGCCAAAAAAAAAAAAAACCGATAAGAATATTAAAAACAAATGAAATCATATTTTATTTGAATTCCACCCAGTTATCTACCTCAGGGCGATATTAAGCGAACGAACGATTCCTTCCCTTCATAGTGATAGGATTTGAAACCTTACAACTTGTTTTCATCCTCCATTGCAAATAAAATCACCAATTTATAGTGGGAAATAAAATCATAAAAGTTAGAAATAATGTAGTTTAGATTTTTATAAGACTTGGATTAAAAACTATTTTATCAAATGTTAGAAAAAGAAACGCAGAAAGTAGATTTTGAGTTTCACTTTTCAGTATTCAGTTGACACAGTCAACAAGAAAAGTGAAAGTGATAACAAATATCAATTCAAAGCATATGCCCTTATCATAACATTTAATTAGAATAATAATTCAACAACTCTACCATTTAATCTCGCACATAATCAAAATCAATACAACAGATTATACAAAATTTTAATTAATTAATAACAGAGCAGAACAACAGAAGAAGAAACCATAAATCCATAAATCAAGATCAAGAATCCAAAATGCAAAGCCCAATTTCTTTTAAACTTACCAAAGTAACTTTCAGGAGGCTCTTGATAATGAATCTCAAGCTCCCCTTCGTCACCGACAACAATTTCACCATACTCACCATTCCCACTGCTAAGTCTCATTTTCAATTCCCTTAATTTCTCTGTAGCTAACCCTAATGTCAATTTATGGCATCTTCTTTGGTATTTAAACCCATTTATGCATCTTAGGGTTTGAGCTACTGAAACGTAGAAGATTAGGTGACCCAAAGAGAGAAGGATTATTGGGACCCAGCAATGTCGGCACTGAAGGCGGCTAGATTGCGCCTCCGCCATGAAAACCAGAGAAAGGAAAATGAAGAAGAGAAGGAAAAGCTTGTGAAGTTGTTTCTTTTGAAGGTCTATTGATCTTTTCTTTTCTAGAGTTTTCTCAAAGTGAAGTTGGATTATAGTGTTTAGGGCTTGCAGGGCTGTTTCTTTTGGAATCGTTTGGTGGTGGTGGTGGTGGGAGTTGGGATCGTAATCCGCCATTGGAGAAACAAATGAGGGAGGGGAAGAAGAGCTAATCGACGGTTTTAACGGACACGTTAAAAGCTATTTAGTTTATCAATTTTTTTGGTATTTACTGCTTCAATCTCGAGGAAGAGAGACGTTTGTTTGTGTGCATATACTGCATAGAATTAACTTATTATTATTATTATTATTATTATTATTATTATTTTGAAAATAGAATTAACTTATTATTATTATTTTTATCTTTTTAACAAAAGCATAGAATTAACTTGTTCCGAGGGAAATTTAAGTGACTATTTTCATTCTAATATGGCACAAAAATATTTTTCATTACAATATGGCTTGTATCAGTTATTTTTGGCCTATCTCAACATATCACTCCCAATTTTGAGCGAATTTTCAATTTCACCCCAATCAAACTTTTTTCTATACCCAAATTGTCCGCATCAATTGAACAACTTCAATAAATCTAGGGCCAATTGGAATATTCTCCGGCAAGATAGGGACAATGTTGTATCCTAGTAACTCATCTCCCTCGTACCTCCGCATGAAATATTATTCACCTCCGCCACTTCCAAAAAATCAAACTTCAGTTAGAAATAAACGAAAATTACATCAACTCATTCAGATTACGAAATGTCATTCTTTTCATTTGATTTCGGTAGAATTTTAACAAAAAATTTCAAACAGTCACCACTGCCTCCAACAAAAAATTGGTGTCGAGACGAAATCAATACCACCAACTATGCTTTCTTCTATTGTCAGAACAACGCACACACGTTGGTCAAAGTTGATGGTGTTCTTTCTCTCTAAATCTAGATTTTTCAACTATATTTTTCAAAAAATTCTAGTGATCAGATATTAAAAGTAAGGACATATTATAAATTTTACATTGAAAGTTTGGATTTGGTATAATCACTTACTTCATTTATCGCCGAAAATATAAGTTGGTTTTGGGTTGGACAATTTTATTTTTTGTCTTTGGTTCTTTTGGTAAATTCAGTTTGATATTTTAACGGATTTTTTAACTAAAAAACTAAAATATTTAATGGTCACAAAACGGAGAAATTAAAAAAATAATTCGAAACCAAAAGACTACTTATGAGAAACTAATTGTCATTTAAATCTGTAAATTCAATAAATTAAAAATAATCGTTAAGACCGGCACACGTTTAAAAACTTGTTTGCTTCTTTTGAATGCGGTATTTTGTAGCAAGTTTACAATATGTTTTTGATCAGTTTACAATAAGCTAGCACTTGTACGTGAATCGAAATCTCCAATGATTTCAAGAAGAAAATCTAGAGTTTTAAGATTAAGCCAGTAAATATTCAAAATCAACAACAAACCCAAAAAGTCTTCTTTAGTATTTTCATATGCTTCACAATTTGTTACAGCTCTTGCTCTACTATTCACTCCATATTTTCTCTTTCTACCTAAATTTTCTTTCTTTCTTTTTTTGGAAAACCAAATTGAACCAATTCATTTGATCTCTTGCTTACAGAATGTTGACCCATATCATAATCCCATAGCTCCATTATTCTTCATATCTAGTATAAGATTTCAAATAGAACAATTGGGATTAAAACAATCGTTAATTGAAGGACAATGCATAGATCTTCCTTTCGGCTATGGCATAAATAAGAAAAACTTGTTGGTTGCAGATATTCTATAAATATTACAAAAAATGTAAAAAAAAAAAGGAAGCAGAAGAAGCGTGGTAAATTGTCAAATAAATTAACTGAATATGTTATAACTTTTTTATGGTGATAGAAAAATAATTTGACTGTATGAGATTGACTCTGAAACTAAAGACTTGCTGGTAAATAAATACTAGCTATTTTATTTATTTATTTTTATCTTAAATTTCATTTTTCAAATTAAAATAAAAAGTTTTTATCTCTATTATTTAAGTTTGTTTTGGAAATCTTCAAAAATTTCGACTCAAAATCAAAATAGATTATCCCAAGTTTTAAAAAACCAAAAAAGAACAATTTCAAATTAAAGGACAATTTTTATAAAAAAAAAAAAAAAAAAGAGAAATAGAAATTGGAAAAGCAGACCATCGGAAAAAGAGAAAGAAGAACAGAAAATGTGCGTATCCAAACAGTTAAGAAGAGAAAAAGAAAATAAATTGCATAAACCATAAAAAAAAAAAAGAAAATGACTTTAAAACCATTGTTGAGACTTAATAATCCAACAAATCATAACGAAAATCAAACACAAGGCTCTTCCTGTCACCATTAAACGAAACGAGAGGACTGAAAGCAGAATCATTTTTGTGGTTGTAAAAGCAACATATATTGATGATGGCAGAAGTAGGTGTTGGTGGCAATGGTTAGTTAGGTGGCGATAGCTATGACGGATGGAGTTTTGCGTTAAGAAGATTCGTTCGTGTTGTAGACGAAGAAATTGTAGTTTTAGGATTAAGTTTTTGTTACGGGAATATTTGATTTTTATAAAATATGTTAATTTTAAAGTGTTGTTTACTTTATTGTGAATATTAAATATCAATGTAATTAAAATATTTTTCTAATTATTTGTAAATTAACAACATATTTTGAGTTGATTGCCACTAGAAAAATGTCGAGGGTTGTTTTGGAAATATGCTTGCGTTGATGATGATGTGCTACTTAGAGTAGCATACTTAGTTATGCATGTTTTTAGAGTTGAATTTGAGATGGAATATAATTGTAAACAATAACTCCATTCGCCTTCCTCTTTTATGGATGTCTATTTATGTTTATAATTATTGATTGTGACGGATGAATGTTTATTTCTATGTATAATTATTGACTGTGTCAAATGAACGTGGATATATGATAAATGCCAACTTCATATAATTTCATCTCTCCTAAATGCAAATAATTTGGGTGCGAATATTAATTAATTATTGATGTAATTATTTGTAAAATTAACAACATATTTAGAGAGTTGAATGCTATTGAAAATATGACAATGATTGTTTGTTGTGTTGATCATGACGTGGAATGCTACTTACATTAGAAGAGTGCAAACATACTTAGGTATACATGTTTAGTTTAGAGTTGGATTTAAGTTAATTAGGCGTGGATGTAATTATAAACAAGACATCAAAAGTACAACTTCATTCATCTTTATCTTTTGTGGATGTTTATTTTTGTTTATAATTATTAATTGTGACCCATGAATGTGGATATTATGATAAATCCAATGGAATGCCAAATTTATGTAGTTTTGATCCCAAAAATATATTAAAATTGTTTTATTTTTTAGAAAATTAAATTGAAAACTTAGTATAAACCCATTATTGATTTACGAATATCGGACTGCTGCATTAACTAGTTTTCTTAATTTAGACGGATAAATAAACAAACTAATTAACTTACTTATTACATTATACATACATATATTTACTTAACTTACAAATTTAATCCATAATACTTAGCATATTTACATATCATTACCAATTATATACCTATATACAAATCATATATGTACATTATTTTTCAACTAAATACAAAATAGACTAAATACTGCTCATGAAGTCTTTACAAATAACGACAAAAGGGCTCAGGACTCTCAGCTACTATTTTTAACCTATGAATTTAGAAAAAAACTAAATTCACTAAGCAACAGTTAGTGGTACTTTAATTAATTAAACATATAATTTAATAAATAATAACTTTTCTTGCAAGAAAATATTTGTGTTTATCTTTGTTTTAAATTCAAAGACAAAACATTTCAAACTCTACAAGATAATTCCAGTGTCTTTGCAATCGAATAGACAAATTAAATGGAATATATAAAGGTTACTAAGCTCAATTTCATCATAATAAATATATATATATATATATAATTTGTAAAAGTATCATACCTATTTTAGAATTAGGTATGATACTTTTACATTATACATTAAAATTATTCATTAACATAATATTAGAATATTACATAAATCAAGATTAGTTTTATATTAAAATTTTGTCAAGTTTTAAGAGTCTACAAAACTTGTAGGTGTTGCGAAGACTACTATGTTATAGACATTTTGGAGTAATTTTACCTAAGTTTGCGAGCACAACTTGTAAGTGTTGTGGGCTATATTATGATGTTGTTTTATCTATATTTGTGAATGCGACTCATAGGTGAACCCATATAATACCTCAAATTTTCATATTTAAATACTAATAAATTTCAATATTTTAAATATTAAACATGCTTGAATATTTTAAATATTAAACATATGCCAAAATAGCTTTTTGAAAGAAAATTATAAGACGAATAACTTTCAAAATTGTGAGGGTCTCAGAAAGTTTATAATACAAATTCCTTCGTTTAGAGAGTCAAAGAAGCCCAAAAAATCAAACGAAGCAGAAAAGCCATTGAAACGGGAAAATTTAGAAAAGTCAGCATTAAAAACCCCCTTCGGAACAAAGTCAAGCGCCCCCGGGTATACAAAGCTGTGTGCCGTAGAGAGTAAGGCGCCCCTATCGCACAGAGTCATACACCCCCTAATGCGCAAAGCCAAGCACAACCTGCCGCCCTCTTTCTAGTGCTCCCTGCATCACAGTGCCAAGGACAACCTGCCGCTCTGCTATTGCGCCAACTATCACCGTAAAGCCTGTTTTGTTTATAAATAGTAGCCCTTTCCCCAACTTTTACACGACAAGTACAACTTTTAAGATTTAGCTTGCTTTAAGCAATTTTCTAGCTTTCTTTCATTAATTTTTTGAAGTTTTAAATCAAGTTCAACAAAAAACAGACACCCAGAAGCTCTGGAGCAGACGTCGTCTTAATCAAGTAATCCTAAAACTCTTCTTTGCCAATTATTTATCACTCATGTTCATTTCTTTTTGGCAGTAAGCTCCTAATTTCAATTATCTTTGTCATGGAACAATCAACATTTATAATTTTCAAGCCGCTAAAAGGCGAAAAAATACAACTTTAGCTAAAATAGCCCAACAATCTTTTCAAGCCATCAAAAGGCGTAAAATACACAATCACTCGTACATTCATGCATGGAGCATAACTACTTTTTAGTAAATTGGTTTTTGAACTACATTAATTTTGATTTCTAATCAAAACGGAATATGTTATAACATATGACCAAAATCCAAAACTCTTTCGTTTGGTTCTTTGTTTTCTAATCCTCTTATTTTCTTGTTCTAATTGTACCTGCTTAAAAAATTAAGTCAAAATGATTTTGAAATAGTCTCTGAATTCTCTTTGAGTTCGCTGATTAGTGTCTTATATTCATTGGATATAATAATTAAAAAATAGAGTCATTAGGTTTTTCTTAGTTTTACCTTTAAATAAATTAATTGGCGAGTCTTACATTTTAATGTGCAACAAACTTTTTTGATCTTTTCAAAAATCGAGATTCACAACTTATTTTTTTGAAAGAAATTTGAAGAGAGATGGAAAGAAAATAGAGTTTGATTTAAGAGAAGCAGTATTTAAGATTTAGGAAAAGAAAACTAGTGAAGGCAACAGAATTAAGAATATAAATTGAGAGAATCAACAAGAAACAAAACTCAAAATCAAGAAATTAAATCATCAAATCTAAAGAAAGATTGAACAAGATTGCAGAAAAAACAATAAAAATCATGAAAAATTGAAACAAAATGTATGCATCTGGATTATCTAATTCAACTCTTGAATATGATTTTTTGTAGTAATCCTTCTTTGCTCTTGTATTGATAAAATTTGGAGAGAATATAATTTGCTTTCTGTACTGTATTATTGACCAAACTTCATGAATTACAATAGCTATTCTCTATTTATATATGCAATCAGAATACTCTAGAACCAACTAACTAATTCAACTTAATTAAAATATGAGCCTCAATTTGTAAATAGCTTCCACTCCTGCTGCTGAGAGTAGTCAAGGAAGGATCATGAATTCTTGTCTTTTCCTTAAGAAGAAGAAGACATAAAGCACACAATTTTACTAAAGTTATAAGTTCTCCACCTCATCTCCAACTCCTCACTTGTCACTCTATTATTGCCTCTTTCTTAGTTAACCGTTGTTCCAATCGCTATTTGACTAAGATTGAAACTAATCTGCTATTAGAAACCGTATCCAACTCATCTTGCACCCCCTAGTAAAAAAAAAAAAAAACAAATTCTAGAGAGGATTGGTAAATACAATTAATAGTTTTTGTATATCTAATAGTCTGAATTTAGACATGTGGTAAATTTTAAAATCGACAACAGATAGTGATTGAAAATACAAAATAACTACAATTCGATCAGCTCCCGGCTAAAACTTTTCCATCTTAATTCATAGATGATTTATATAATTTAAATTATTTTTCAAAAATGATTATTAAATAATATTATTTTTATCAACAACAATAACAACAATAATGATATATTATTATTATTTTTTTTAAAGAATGATTATAATTTAATTAAAATTTTATTTATTAATATATTAAATATTAAAATAAAATAAACAAATTAGTAAATAATACTTATATAATTATAATTATATCTTTATTAGTAATTTCATCTTATAACTATAATTAATAATTAGCTACCGCCCATATACTATTAACTATTAGTTCTCAGAAATTGTTATCAAATATTAGCTGGTAAATTAAACGGACTTTTAATATAAGATTCCACATCAAATAACGATAGAGACATGATATTATATATAAATTAGATTCTTAAATACTTGGTGATAGTCATTTTAGGATAATGAATATAGGCTAGATTCTTAAAAATGGTAGTTGGGTGGAATATTTTGGAGATTTGTATGACTAGATTTCAATCTAGTTGCAGGTATCTAATTGTGTGACCAGATTGGATCACGACACTCAATATGAACACATCTAAAAACTCTAAATTAGATTCATTATTTTGAGTTCGAAAATTGGATGTATTGTACTATAACTAAAATATTCAATATTAAAAGTCTCTACTTTATTGAAGCAGTACTCAAATCATTGCAAGACAAAGGGTATTTGTATGTAAATATAAGAAGTCTTTATTTTATTGAAATACCCCTTAGTATGACCCATCTAAAAACTCTAAATTACATTCATTATTTTGAATCCAAAAATTAAAAATGTTATCGTACAACTCAAATATTCAACATTAAAAGTCTCTATTTCATTGAAATAATACTCAAATCATTACAAGACAAAAGTTATTTTTATCAATTTTATATCTAAAATATATAAGTCTTTATTTTATTAAAATATCCTCATAAAAAAACCTCTATTTTATCAAAAAAATGGAGGTAGTATATAATTTTGGGTCGTTAATATCTTTAGCTTGTAATATTTATGAGAAATGTAAATTACCATCTTTGTACAACACCTTCACCTTGAAAACAGAAACAATAACAGACAGATTGATTGAAGCAAACAGAAAATATTTTTGAAGTTAAATGTATAAACAGAATAGATTTGATCAGATTTCATAGTTTGTTCACACTTAATCTAAAGCTGTATAAATAGGGCACTTCAGATGAATGAAAACATACAAGCTTTTCTTCCCTTTCTATTCTACAAATCTATTTCTCAC
>CANUEY010702462.1:0-10068 GCA_948099555.1 Croton setiger | reverse complement strand
TATTATTATTATTATTATTATTATTATTATTATTATTTTTATTATTATTATTATTATTATTATTATTATTATTATTATTATTATTATTATTATTATTATTATTATTATTATTATTATTATTATTATTATTATTATTATTTGCTATTGATTTTTTCTATTACCTTTTATATTTTTACTTTCCAAAAATATTTTAGAAGTATATATATAAAAGGTTTTGGGCTAAATTTAAAAAATATTTTTAAAAATTATTATTTTTAATAAACTATACATTTATTTGTATTTACATTAAATGCTTCTTAATTTATTATTCTCTTTAACATTATTGAATTTTTAATTTTAAATATTTTAAAATATAAAATTTAATTAAGAAAATAAATATTGAAATGGTAAGTTAGATAATCAAAATGGTATAAATAATAATGGCATCTTCATTATCTGATTTGTAATATTAAAATATTAAATTAATAATAAACGTAAATTTATTAATAGTAATCAAAAATATTAAATTAAAATGGCATAGACAAATTTGTTAATAAAAAATATCAAATTGAAAATATATTAAATTAAAATAATAATGAGATAATAATTTTAATGTTTTACCATTATTTAATAATATAATAAGATAATAATTTTAAATTTAACCTCAAAACAATTTTAAAATTATGCATGTTATATCATTATTATTATTATTATTATTATTATTTTTGTATTTATACATATTTTCATAATTAAAGGATTGAATCAAATGATTCTAATACAAACAATGACATCATTTGGTAATAATTATAATTTTATTGTTTGGTAAGTCAAATTATATTTATACTTAATTACATTAATTAATGTATTTTTATTTGTTTTACTCTATACAAATTAATTTTTTAAGTTTAAAATCAAATATGTTCCTCTTTTACAAAAATTAAATATGTTAGGACTTAACAATGAAAATTTGATTTGAAAATAAATTTTAAAAATTTTAAAATTTTAAATTGAAATTACATGATAATTTATATTTCAATTTAAAACTAATAATATTTTAATATTATTAAAATCGATTTAAATTAAATTTAACTTTTATACACAAAAGTTTTATCACTGTTCTACTTTTTATTTTATTTATTTATAAAAATATATATTAAATTTAATTAAAATATTATTTTATTTTCCTACAATAATAATATTATTAATATATGAAAATATTTGATTATGGATTTAGTATTTTTATGTTAAAATATTTTAATATGATTAGTTTAGTGATAAATAAATTTTTTATACAGGTATTAATAATTAATTAAAATAAATTAAATAATACTCATTAGAGCTATGTTAATTAGCAAATTAAAGATAATTAATTAAAGTTTTAATTAAATAATTAAAATAGTATTACCATTTTCTAATGTATATTTTTTCAGTAAAAAATGAAAGTTCTGAGAAATTAGCATCATCTTCTCTAACATCATTTTGTTCTCATTTATTTGTTTCCGTATTTTTCAAAAATATTAATATTAAATTATGATATTTAAGGTTTGATAAAGTAGAGTAAATATCGTAGTTAACTCTCATTTATTGTTTCATATTTGTCAAAAATATTATATTTGATTGCATGAGTTAAGGGTTTAATAAAAAGGAGTAAATATTATTTATTCTCATTTATTTATTATTATATTCGTAAAAAACTTAAATTATAAAAAATGTAAAAAATAAATTCATTATTAAAACTCATAAAATTAAACCATTGCTTTATTTTGAAATTGTAATAACAAGTTACTTTTCTTAATAAAAATATGTAAATAAATTTTGAATTAATTTATAATTATAAAAATCACGCTGTTTAATATGATTAGTGTGATAAATTTATTATCCTTTATTATTCTATTTTATTTTAATTTCTAGTGATGCAAATTTAAAAATTTAATACAAAGAGAAATTATTTCCTCTAATAGTGGTTGTGATTGTGGAAAGCTAATAAAAAAGTTTAATATGAGGAGAAATAATCTCCTCTAAAAATTGTTGTGCTTAGAGAAAATAAAGAAAAAGTATAGGTTTTGAATTTTCTAACTTACTATTATAAAAAGAAAGATAAAAATTGTTGTTTTTAATAAGTAAGCATAGAAATTTTAAGAAAGTGTCACCTAAAAATAACTTTTTTTTTTGTAATTATATATTTTATATAAATAACCAAGTATAGACAATAACACTTTCTTTGTAATTATATATTTTATATAAATAAGCAGATATATACTTCTAATTGTGGATTTGACTTATCTTTATTGTTAAATTTTTTGCTTTTTTTTTGTGATTTACAGAAATTTATTTATATCTATTTTTATGTTAATACTTTTTGAAAAAAAAAATTATTAGATGCAATCACATTTTTACTTTTTATAATATCTTATGTCATACATAACAAAACACGTAAATATTTTATATGCAAAATTGAATATTCTTAATTTAACTTTAGCATCAATTTTTCATCATATGTGTTCTTCAAATTGATAGATTTAAAGAGACATATAATTTTGTAAAATTTATATCTTTTATTGATAGATTTGAAGAGGTATACAATTTTGTAAAATTTATATGGTTTTTCTTGATATATATTAACAAGTATTTTCCTTTTCATTCCCAATTTACCATATTGATTGCAAATATTTTTTATTATTTTTCTTTAAAATATACATCATATTTTTTAATTATATTATTTAATTATAATAAATAATGTTTTAATATATATTTAGTTTGGTCTGTTTCTTAATTGAAATTTAATTATTAAGAATATAGAATTGTAAATTACATATTAGTATAATATTCATCATGTCTTTTTGGCAAAAGTTATGTTTTTATTATTTTTTTTATAGAAATTTTAAGTCTAATTTTTTTAGATGTAATATAGACTTCACTCCAATTTCATTGCAAAATATTTGGGTATTCAAAATTTTATTCCATCCTTTTCTATTTTTTTTTAATTTTAAATTTCAATACTTACTATATCAATTGATATTTAATATAATTTATTGTATTTTCCTTTTTTTTAAATGAAAACGTATATATTTCATGCATTACTTAATATTTCATTAAATATTTTTGAATTTTAAATATTAAATATTTTTGAATTTTAGATAATTAAACTATTTTAAATAATTTAAATGTATTTTATTTTGAATTAAATTTATTCTACTTTTAAATTTTGGTTTCGATTATATTGCAAACTAAATTTTCCAACTCGTTACCAGTAATTTAATTTGCTGATTGGGTTAACATATTTATCCTTTTTTAACTTAATTAAGTGGTAAAAATAAATCTTATAAACAAAAAAAAATATCATACTTTCAGAAAATAAAATAAAAACTATTAGAAAAAGTTAAATAAATATAAGAGTCCGAATATCAATATGAATCGATTGTAAACACACACAAATTTACATTATAATATATATTAAAATGATTAGTAAACAATGCTTAGAAATTTAGTTCCAAATAATAATAAAATTCAAATGAATGTTTACAGAGAAATTTTAAAACTCTAAAATAAGATTTTCTTTTTTGATGTAAAATTTAACTAATGTTTATTGATATATTATGAATATTGTTATTATAATATTTTGTGTAATTACTTATATTTATAAAAAATATTATAAAATTATATTTCAATGTTTTTTTTAAAGGTAATAAAGTTATTCTTTTATTTTCAATATATCATACTAATAAAATTATTTTTAACGTATAATTGAAGTAGTTTATAATGACTTTCTAGAGAAAATATGAGGTAAGTCATGAGTTTAATTTTTTAGTAGCACAAATTTTATTTAGACATTACGTATATTAACAACTCAATTTGAATAAAAATTTAGTCAAGTCATGAATCATGATTATTCTTAGCATGTTAGAATAACAATGTATAAGTTGAATAACAAGCAATTGCATTTTAATTTGATGGAAATAAAACCGAACCATCTTCTAAGATTGCAGTTATGGTTCCTAATTGTAAAAAATCAATTGATGAAACAGTTCATGATGAAACAGTTCAAATTTTATTTTAATTCAATCTAACTGCACATCGTTGGAATTAAATTCTAATTATATTTAATTCTTGAAATTTTACATTTCAATATTGTTTTAGAAGTATTTTATTTTCCGACTTACAAATTTTACTTAGTTCTAATATCATCCGTTAAATCTAAGCCCAAATAAGTTTTACCCTTCCATTCTATGACTAGAGTGGTGTAGTTTAGTAGCCCCATTAATTTCAGATTCTATCACTGCTACTGAATTCTATGGTTATAGGAATGGCTTTATGGCATGATGCTAAGGAGAGATTCTTAAAGTCATAAACTCTGCATTAGACCCTCCTTGGTCATATGATAACATTACCCATGCTATTAAACTATTCGAAATAACAGTTTAGATCTGTTATTTTAAGTAGACACTCAATTCCTTGCTCTTGGTTTTGCCAAGAAAGCTCTTGATCCATCATCCTTATGCATTGATCTTCATGAGCAAACTGTGGATGGATAGGCGTTGTATTGCTACAATACCTTAAATTATCACTATAATATATATCCACTTTTAGAACAGAGATTAAATATGGACCTCATAGGGGTTACAATTGAAGATTAATATGCTTAGTTTCATCGCTTCTAGGGAGAGAGAAGGTTGAATTAGCTGTTCTATTGCCAAATTCAACACTAATTCTGTATTCACCTAAGAATCCGAAAAAACTATAAGAACCATGCTCATCTGTATACCCATTAATTTCTCCTGTTTTCCATTCTTGTAGTAGCTTATCAGCTACATCCCCTGCTGGTAGGTTTCTAAGTTTATTATCTGTAAGACACATTTGGTAACACCCATCAGGATGCAGTGCAGACCACAGGATTATTCCGCTTACGGCAGGATGTGAGAACCCTTCTCTCAACACTTGTTCTAAATATATAGCCTGCAAAATTTAAACATTTTAAGCAATTGTTTCCCAAATGAGTTGAAATAACAGACTCTGCAGTGAACCTTTACCTGGGTTTGGAAATCAAAGTTTTTGCTGATATCAACTTCTGTAAGCCAAATAGGAAGACCAAGTGTAGCCAATTTGTCTAGAATACCTCTCATTAGAGGAAGATTTGGTTCTGAAAAATGACTCTCTAATCCAATTCCATCCATAAACGCTCCTCCGAGCTCAAGTTTTCGTAGCCTTGAAATATACATATCCACAGTAGAATTTACATCACTACAAGTCTCTACCACATTAAACTCATTCATAAACAATGTTGCCAAAGGATCTGCTTCATGTGCAGCCTCATAGAAATTTAGAGTAGCATCAGGACCAAGCCTTTGCTCGTAAAAATCAAAATGTAACATTTCATTACTGACATCCCAATGTATAAACTCTTCCTTGTATTTGCTCATTAGGCTTTGGATTCGCAAGTTCACAGCTGATTTTAGTGCATCACCCGAAAGATTTTGAACCCATGTTGGTATGTACTTGGGATCTTCCCAGAATATGTTGTGCCCTCTAACAATTATTTGGTTTTCTCTAATAAATTCCAACATTTGATCTGGTATGGTATAATTAAGCTTCCCCTGTTCAGGTTCTGTTGCATACCATTTTAGTTCGTTTTCAAATACTGCCGCGTTAAATCTCTCGACAAACCATTTCTGCAACAACCGAAACTACTAACACTTTAGACCATAATAAAGAGTTATGAGTTAATAAATTTTGATCCAGTTTGGGTTTTAGCAGTCACACTACCATAATTATGAAAAATATGAAATTACCAAATTGCTATTGTCAGATGCTTTGGATCAGATCAGTTTCAGATAAATCTTTCCCCAATTCATCTAGTTCAAGGATACAGACATGCATATACTAGCTAGTATATTGAGTGAAATTACCTGATATGGCTCATTGCCAATAATGGTACTTGCTATAGCTGAACCCAAAGGAAAATCTTTTGATATTTGCTCAATTTTTATGGCAGCTCCTTCCAATATATCACCATGAATATCAGAGACATGGATTGTCACAGCACGCTTCCGTACCTGAAATTCTTTTCAGTTTTATTTGTTTCTCATGTAATGTACATAATAAAAATTCTCATCCCAAAACAATTTATAAGGCCAAAACTTCTTATAGTATATCTAAGAAGGCAAAAGCAAAATGCAGAAACTAAATACCTATTTAGTATATTGTAAATGAATGTAATTTAATTAGTTGAGCTTTTAGTTAGTTGTTTCGAAAATATGAAATTAAAAAAAATATATATATTCAATTGATACCTTCCCAGTCTAAAAATAGATAAAAATTTTAAGATTTGGGGTTAGAATAACACAAGCAGTTTATAAATAGAGCTACCAAACCAAAAGTTAACAGTATTTACAGTGTTAGTTATATACTGCTGATTGGAACTCCACTGTTGATAGGTAAATGGTTGCAATGAACCACTAGCAATTGCAATATCGATATCTTTATAATCTGAATTCTGCATGTAATTGATAATAAATAAATACATAATAGGATCTATGATACTGAGAATTATACAAGAAAAAATTCAATAAATTAATTCAGCAAAAAAAAAAAAAAAAAAATCTGCACCTGAAAATAAATTACTGATAATTGTGAAGGGGAATGAAGACTAAATCCACCTTTAAGAAATGACCAACAACCACTCTTTGCCAAAACTGTACCCACACACTTGAATGTGGCATTTTCTGTGGTTAGGCTTGCAGTTACAAGACTTGAATTTGTACCTTCTATTTTGACCCAAACTGTTTTTTTTTTTTTCCCACACCCAAAACCCAAAATAACAATTAAAATTCTGGGTTTTATAACAATATATTCAAATTCAATAGAAACAAAAATCTGTAACTCAACTGGAAAAACAATAAATGGTGTGTTGAGTGAGATTATACAGTATCAGAGCTGGTGTAGTAGTATAACTAATTGAAGAAGAGTATGCATTTTCATCTTTCAAAATCCCCCCATTGTAAAGTGGCTTTTCTGGTACTGATTTACACTGTCACCAACCAATCCATCAGCAAAATATCCACAACCAAATTAATTAATTAACTGAGAAATGACATTTATTTTCTTCTTTTTCTTTAATGAAATCATACCTCGGAGTAAGCAGTATAGTCGTATATAGGGCCATCTGCAATAAATAATTAATAGTTAAGGAGCAACAGAGTTTAAAAAAACTAATAACAAGTAAAAACCCATTAATTAAAAATGAGGGACAAAGAGAGGGAGAGTACCATAAGAAAGAACAGAGTAATTAGGGCAAATGATAAAAAAGAATACAGAGAAAAACAAGAAACAAGGAAGTTGTTTGATTCTAATGTTGCTTGAAAAACCCATGTCCTAAAACCAATGCAAAGGGGGAAATTAACCTCACTGCTTGTGTTATTTTAGGAAGTAATAACATAAGACTTACAAGCCACAAAAGAGATGAAGAGAGGAGGAAAAGATTAAGGTAAGGTAAGGAGGTTCACAGGAGAAACAGTGGGCAAGCTCACATGTGAAGTTGAAGGACATGCAGCTTTGTCTCTGCCATGTGAACACGATAAATTTCTTTGAATCTCAAGTTTGCATTAATTGAGCAGACGACATCAATTCGGCCATTTGGGTTTTTTGATTTTTGTATAAATTTTAGTTTATCATTACTATAATTGCGATTTTGGATGTTCTGTTGTTGTCTCTATTAGCGCGTAAATTGTTTTTTAGTTCTAACCTCTGTTAGCGCCTAAACTGTTTTTAGTTCTTAAACTTGGGTATTTTCGAACGTTTGGTTTGGTTATGAAAAGGCTTAAGTAACTACTTCACCCCCAACTTTTATAAATGTAGCATTTTTACTCTATTTTAAATTTTGAAACAAATTCACCCTAAAATGAGACTTTTGTATCAATTTTACCATGGACTAACTGAAAATGATAAATTTTAAAATAGTCATCCCATCATGGTGGTTAATATAACATTTTTATCCAAAATTTAAATTTCGAATCACATTTCACCCTCAATTCAAAATAACAAGTAAAGTGAAATTTGTAAACTATATGAATAACAATAGCGAAACTTTAGAAAAATATAAGTGAATGTCATACACAATAAAAGAATGTGTATGTTATTTTTAAGTATATATACCATATAATTTATGAAAAAAAAAATCAAAAATAAAATTAAGCTTTTTGAAAATGATCATACATTTATCCGTAACTTTAATTCAAATAAAATTTATTATTTACTAAGTCGAATACAAATTAAATTTTTCAACTTTAATTTTTAGTCTGTATAATTTAATTATGATAATTTTTTATTTTATTTTTTATTTGCATAAAGAGAAATAATTTTTCATCAGTACAAATAAAATTGTTTTTAAATGTACACTAAAAAATTCTATATATAAGAAATTAAATAAAAGACATCAAAATAAAATTTCTATAAGATTAAGTTAAAATACTAAATTAAAATGAGAATGAAAAAAAAAATTATTCAATGTGACTAAACATTTTTAACTGTTGTTAGTTTTTATTAATTTAAGAGGCCCAAAAATATTAAATTTATTTTTAATTACATCCAAAGTACTATTCTGAAATATTTTATTTCTAAATTTTAGGGTAAAATTGTTAAAAAATCTCATTTTAAAGTGATTTTGTTCCAATATCGAAATATGATGAAAACTTTTTCTTTCTAAAAGTTCAACATAAAAATATATCTTAAGTCTATGAAATACTACATACTAATAAAAATACACCTACAATTTACAAATAAATATAAGCTTATACATGGTAAGACGAGGTCTCGAGTTCAATTCATATTATTCAAACACTATTATCATCAATTTAATACTCATTAAAAGCTATTCTATATTATATAGTCATATTTTTTGTTTTTTAAAAGTATAAACATATTATTTTCTGATCTATTAAAACTTCCTAAAAAAAATTGTAAGCATACTCCTTCCATAATTTTTTAAAATAATTTATTTACCTAAACAATAATAAAATATTTAATATTTAACTATATTATCTATCTATATATTCATATTTTCATTACTATTTCCTTGTGTATATTTCTTGTTGGATCTCTTTAAAAAATGGGACTCCAATAGAGCCAAGCCCGCCACCAAAGTTGGTACTCAAGTTTGACAAGTCAGCAAATGTTACAGCCATAAAGGAAATATCTAAAAAGGGATGGGTTGGTGCAGTAGGTAAATTATTAGGGGAACAGTTGAGATGGGCTTGGAATGAAATGATCTCAAAAATAAAAATAGAGATAATTATTTACATGTTGTTAAGTGAGTGACTAAGACTATATAAGACAAAGGCACAAAAGGGTTAGTTGCATTTTTTTCTTAAAAAAAAAAGGGTTAGTTGCATTTAAACATTGATGGGTTTGCTATTTTCTCCAGGCCCAACTAAATTAAATAAAGGAGTTTTGATATGGGTAGACAAAAAATTAAGGGATATATAAGAATCAAGCACGTGCACTAGTATATGCTAGCACGTAGTTTTAAAAATTAGTAAATTAGTAATTTTCTTTTATGGGTGTACTAAAATATTTTTTTTTACTTATATGAAGATAAAATCCTAGATTGTTAAGTTACCATTTCTTTCTTTTTTTTTAAAACTACCATCTCCACCATATTATTTCACTCATCCATTAAAAAACTATCAGGAATTCTTTTCTCTCAACTCTTTTAGTATCTTTTGTTTCGAACATCTCATCTCCATCCTCTACTAAAAATTCCACAGAAACTCACATAAACTTCTTCTTCTCCCTTCTCTATCTCCATCCTCTTCGTCTCTCTATCAAGAAAGATTCACCATTTCGAAAATCTAGATAATTTATAAGGGTAGATTTGAGATTCGAAGAGATTGAGAAGCAAAGGTAAGGGATGATGATGATGAACCCAAACTTATACAGATTCTTATTTGGAGTTTTTATTTTTGATTTTTTTTTTGAAATTTGATGTTTTTTTTGGTATATATATATATATATATATATATATATATATATATATATATGTTTTTAAAATGTTATGGTTTTGGTTTTATATTGTTTTGAAATATAAAAGTTTGAATA
>CANUEY010702432.1:0-11216 GCA_948099555.1 Croton setiger | reverse complement strand
TTTGGATCTATTGAACATTAAGTTCCAGATTCGTTAAATACTTATACAATTACAAATTGCTTCTCTTCAACAAAAAAAAGAAATCCAAATTGCTTAACCATAGTCATAAACCTTATTATTAGACCAATAAAGTCAATTTTAATGTGTTGTGTTTTTAAGCTAGTTTAACGATATTGTATGATCAAGTAGAAATCAATCGCTACGGCATTATGAATGCTGGTGTAGATTAATTTTTAAATTTGTCATGAATTAAAAACTTTTTATTTTACTAAAACTCCATGATTTCATTAATGATATTGTTAAATTAATCTCGAATTTGAATGGTTGATACGCTTATACCATAATTTGATCTAACTATTCACCTATTCCCTATTTCATCCCAAAATTAATTTTGTTGTGAAATCAATCCCTAACAGTCCTACTCAATTGCATTCAATATTTTATCAGAAATTGAAAGACTCAGCGAATCCAAAGACCAATTGCAAAATTTTTTGACACGCGGATAAGTGTCCAAGTCCATTGCTGACGTGGATTTTCCAAATCAGAAAAAAAAAAAAGCCCACAATGATCCCCCCTTCTCTTCTCCTCTCCTATTCCCTAATTTTCTTTTCTTTTCCTCAAGTTTCCCATCAACTAAACACCTAAAATTTCCTATCAACCAAACATCTCTCTCTACTACTTTTCACCTCCTCTATATTCGCCTCCACTTCCATAAACAGAAAATAAATTAAAAAAAAAAAACCTAAACCTACCCATCTTCTCTTCCTCTCCACCTTATTTTTTACGCGATACTGATCGCAGCCGTGACTGACTGAAAAAATGGAGGACCGATTCATAGTGGCTTCAAGTCGGGTTGCTTTTAGCGCTGGACAAACTAATAAAACTGGTAATGAAATTGAAGGGTTTCATTTCATCGGAGGTAGCTGAATCATGGGTTATGTTCTCAAAAGTGAACCACCATAATCAGAGAGGAAATAAATTTAAAACGATGAAATCGTCGGTAGACGAACAGCGGAGGAGTTAACTTTAAACAAAATTTTGAATTATGGATTCATCTAAATCTATTAATTTTAAACAAAATTTGAATTATGGATGCAATAGATTAATGTCCAATTTGTTGGAAGTGATTTCACAATAAAACTCATTTTAAGGCGAAATTGGAAATAGAAGAACAGTTAGGGGTGAAATTATGGTACTTGATATGCCCTAATAGAAGCAACAAGCATGTGTGCAAACTACATATTATATCCTTCATTCAGTGAAAAAAAAAAAAAGTGTTTGTAAATTATAGGTTTATTTTTCACATGCTTAATTTCTTTCTTTATAAATTCCAAAATAGTAGGATCTTGTCTACTAGATCCTTAGGATCTTGTATTTGTATATAATTCTTGGTGAGGAGAGATATACACATGCCAATTCCACTTGACTCTAATTTAAAAAATTGGATATAAATACATTTTAGTATGGATAGCATGCATCATTATATATTATTTAATTCTTTTTATAAATTTATATAAATTTAACTCTTCAAATTATTTTATTTTTAACTTATGAAATTTCTTAAAAGGAAAACAGAATTCTCAAAATATTTAGATTATGGTATTACCAATATTTTTATGGGCTTTACCAATACTTTTTTGAGCTTACCAATATGTACCTTCTTTTTTAATTTAGGGAAAAGCTAATAAATAGTAGAATTTATAGCTTTTTTTTTTCAGTAAATAGCACTATTTTTTAAAAATTCACAAAAAAAAAAAGTATATTAAATTAAAAACTCAAATGCTATCCCTGTTTACTAAAGTCCACGGCCCCACGTGGTGCCCGCATATTAACTTTAAGTGTACCCCTTATAATTTTTTTTATTTATTATTCAATTTTTATATCTACTTTCTATATAAATTAATTTATATATTAATTTAATTTATAAAAATCAATTTATATTTAAATTTACATACATTATATAAAAACTAATTTATATATTAATTTATATACTAATGAATATTAATTTATATATTAATGAATATATAAAAGATCAATTTATATACTAATTTTCATACTAGTACTAATGAATATATAAAATTAATTTGTATATTGATGAATATGTAAAAATCAATTTATACACTTATTGGTATGTAAAATAAATTTTTATATTGATTTATATATTTATGGATTTAATAATCATATTGGGTATGTAAAAATCAATCAAAATACTGATTGACATACTGATGAACATGTAAAAATTCATTTATATATTAATATACATTACTTTTTTTTTTTGTGTTGTCCTCCACATTCTGGCAATGTAAAAATTACATATTGGTAATATGTAAAAATTAAAAATTAATTTATATACTGATTGGTTTTTAAAAATTGATTTATATACTGATTTACATACTGATGATATATAAAAATTAATTTATATATTAATTTATATATTAAATAGTACGTAAAAATCAATTCATATATTGACATACATATCGATATGTATATCAAAATTAATTAATATAGATTTCATATACTGATGAGTAAGTAAAAATCCATTTACATACTCATTAGTATATAAATATATCAAACATCAATTTTTACATACTAATTGTTTATTTATATACTAATTTATATATATTTATAATGATTTATACATTGTATGATATATAAAAATTAATTTATATACTAATTTACATATTAACTTCTCTTTCATTTTCACTAATTGATTTCTACATGTGTCCTTCCTTATCATTTTTGTTTGATTAAAGATATATGATTAATTAATATATATCTAATTCAAAAGTTACATTATGTGAATAATTCATCTAGATTAAAGAGGTGATGACTGGCTTTCCGTAATATATTAATTAGGTCGTTGATATAATTAGCAGTAGCTCTTCTTGCTTCATTTGCAATTGAGAATTCTCTTCTATCTATTTCGACTATGCGCCATGAATATAGAGTAGGCAAAGTCGACTAAAAAAAAAAAATTAAAAAGATAAGAATAGAGTAGTGCTGAAAAATTGAAAAGGGGTAAAGTAGTAATTGTAAGCAAGGATATTGCTATTTACTTAATTTATGAAAAAAAAGAAAAGCTATTTAGTTCTCTTTAATATTTCGTATTGAGTTTTGAGATCATATAAAGTGGATAGCATTTTTTAAAAAAATAACTTTGTATTACATATTTAAATAACCACAAAGTTAATAATTCAAAATAACTCTATATCTGATTTAAAGTAAAGAGTCAAATTTTTTGAAACTAGGACATTGTATTTGATTTCAAATTTCAATACAAATCCCAAAATGAAAGATTTTTTTCTTTTTTCCATAAAAAAAGAGGGTAAGAGGGTGCACATTGAAAGGAGGAGAACTTTTTATTATTTCTATTGGATATGTACAAATTGATCTAAATAAAATTATAGTAGTAGTATATATTTTTTATTAGGTTCTATCATCATATCCATTTTTTGTAGGATTGATCTCAAAAGTCAGCAAATAACACCTCCATCAGCCTAGCATTCTTAAAGTTAAGGCAATGGAGATTATGGGATAAACCGAGAGGTGTGTGAATTGAAGTTGAAGTATTGGTATTAAACATTAGGACACATGATTAAGTGAAGTATTTAATTAGTTAATTTCTGTCACACAACTACTTTAATGTTTCGATGAGTTCTTAGGAATGTGGATATCCAATAGATTGGGCGTAGGCTTGGTTGACGCCGCGTGAGACGATCGAATTCTATCTTCCAAGCTGTATGGCACATGCAGATTTGTATTATACATTAAAATAACTGGTAGATTTGGTGTATAAATACCCCTTCAAAACTATCCTCCCTTCACCACCACCTTAAGCTAAACAATAATCATAATATTAATTGTTGAGAAGAGAAGATAGAAATGGCATCCAGAGCTACAGCCTGCACTGTCCTTCTCCTCTCCCTTAACCTCGTCTTCTTCAGTTTGGTGAGTGCTCAGACGTGTCCCATCAATTCCACTGAGCTTAATCTGAGTGGAAATTACTGCGGACAACTAACCGATCTCAACATCGGTAGCCTTGACGCTGCTTTCTGCTTATGCGGTGCCCTAAAAGCTGCTGGCATAGACGCCGGTGTACTCCAGGCTACCTTCAACACCTATGCCAGCAACTGCCCGTTGACTGCTCCACAATCTGGAAGTTATGCATGTCAATAAATACATATCCAGCTGCATTTGAGATGGATCATGCCTGTTATGTTATAACATTAACGTACTTTAATGTTCATTGGCCTATAAGAAGCCAAGAGCATGTATTATGAATAAGTTAATGTCAAATAATAATAATGTCCATCTCTCTTGTGTTATAACACCCTTTCTCTATTTCCTTTTCTCCATTTCTTGCATGCATAAGATATACCGCTCGAGCATCTGCATTACCTTATTGCTTTCTGTCGTCCTTCCAATTTCCATGCATATTTTCAACTTTACCTCTATAACTTTTTTAAGTTAAATAGAACAAATTAGAAGAAAATCAAAGTAAAAACTACCACTAATAACAGTGCGGGACCTATATGGAAGTGGAGTCAAGTGAACCCAGATTTTCCTTGTTGGTCCTTATAATTGGATATATAGCCCTACAAAAAATATATAAAAAAAGGAATCAATTTTATATGATTATTTTAATTTTTGGCCCATGTAAAAATTAACTAAGATCCGCTAATAACTAATAAAAAAAGATTGGTAGTGCCTTATGCAAGAAATTTTGAAAAATACATAGAGACGCTAGAGTTCCCTAAATTTGTGTAAATATGTTCATATTTAAAATTTTAGAAAAATAAAATGAGATAAATACAAATGCAATAAAATAATCGATGGCTACAAGGCCCAAAACAACAACATTGTGATGAAATTACATAGATCACAACATCCAGCCTGCACCCGCTGATCACTAGAACCATTATACGTTAATAACCATGTCGCAATTTTTATTATAAAAACATAATTGTGCTTTGCCAATTCTATTTCAAACCAATTTTTCCTTTAACTAATTAAGAATCAAAATCTGGTTTGATGGCTAAGCCATACCAACTTCTGTCTCTTCTCTATCCACTATTGCTAGCTGCATTATTTGTGCAGTGCCATGGTATTGATGAGAGGAAAATTCACATCGTATATATGGGAGATCTTCCTTCTGGAGATTTTGATGCTCAATCAACTCATCATTCCACGCTCGAAACTCTTCTCGGAAGGTTAGTGTTTTGTTGCTATTTACTAATGTTTGGTAAGCAGTAATGCAATAATAGAATAATTATATTACTTTTTTTTTAACTGTAACGTTGTGAAAAAAAAAAAAAATCATGCAATATTGTGTTTACGTTGCACTAGAACATGCCAGACATTATCTTAGCTTATGCTGTATTTTTTGTTGTCAAATAAATTGTTGTTTTTAAAATTAATTTTACCAAAAAAAAACCTTAACAAACATGTATAATTTAGTGAAAATATATCAACAAATGTAGCACAAATTTCATATTTAGGTTGCCTAATTGAAGTTGTTAAGATATATACAGTAGCTAATTCGATTAATATATATATACACACACGCAGTAGCTAATTAATTATTCTTTTGCAATGGCAGTACTTCATCAGCAAAAGATTCATTAATTTATAGTTACGGAAGGAGTTTCAATGGCTTTGCAGCTAAACTTTCTGAAGAAGAAGTGGAAAGACTATCAGGTTACAGTTTCATATTAAATGATTAAATAAATGATTATCAAATAATTTTTGACATGTGTGTAATGTAATTAATTAATTATACCATAATTCTTGAACCCTGGATTTTGAGAGTTCTCATATTCTTTTTTTCCCCCAAACCAACCCATTATTTGATATTGAGATCAAAATCATGTATTGTAATTTATAAAATTTGACCCTCTAATATAAATTAGACATAATATTAATTTGTACCGTTGATCTGGGCCTATGCATAAACAATCCAATACAATGGTTTAATATATATATATATATATATATATATATAAAACTGAATTTCGAGAGTACTCTGAAATGGAGTGCTATAACGTGGCCTTATCATATTGTTATAACCAACTAAACATAAGAACATAAAAAATTTATATAATTGGCTGCAGAAATGGATGGTGTAATATCAGTGATACCAAATCGCATACTAAAGATTCACACAACAAGATCATGGGACTTCACTGGTTTGTCCAAAAGCAATGTTTCTGCTGCTCAACAAGGAAATGTGGTTATTGGTTTTCTCGATACAGGTCTAATTTCTTTTTCTCTTACTTAATTTTATTGAAATTAATTATAATTTCTTCCATTCACAGCACATTAATTTCAATGTGATTTCATTGCAGGGGTTTGGCCAGAATCTCAGAGTTTCAACGACTCAGGAATTGGACCTGCCCCATCCAAATGGAAAGGAATATGTCAAGGAAATGGCAACTTCACTTGTAACAAGTGAGCTCTCTTAACAAAAGAAAAAAAAGTTTCACTCCATCTTTCGAAAAAACGATGAAATTAATTAATGTACAATACAAATCTAAAACTTGCAGCAAGATTATTGGAGCAAGGTATTACAACAGTGAGAAATCTTATTCTGAGACTGACATAAACTCTCCGAGGGATTCAGAAGGACATGGAACGCACACAGCTTCAACAGCAGCAGGCAGAAAAGTGGAAGGAGCAAGCTACTTTGGATTAGCTAAAGGGGTAGCACGAGGTGGAGTTCCATTTGCAAGAATTGCTGTGTACAAAGTTTGTTGGTCATTCGGATGTGCTTCTGCTGATATTCTTAAAGCATTTGACGATGCTATAGCTGATGGTGTTGACATTTTATCAGTATCTCTTGGTAGCGATGAGCCTGACCCGTTTATGGAAGACCCAATTGCTATTGGATCCTTCCATGCTATGAAATATGGTATACTAACCTCTAATTCTGGTGGAAATGATGGTCCATTTCCTTATTCAGTCTCCAATGTTGCTCCATGGACTTTGACTGTGGCCGCTAGTACTATTGATAGGAAATTTGTTGCACAAGTTGTGCTTGGCAATGGACAAGTCCACAATGTAAGTATTGAATGCGAGAAATTCGAATATTGTCAGTCGTCAAATTGTAAATGCACTTGCCATTAGAATATGCTTGATGTGCAATTTTCTTAACATATTATTTTCTTATGATTAATTAATTTACTTACTGTGATTGATTAAAAAAAAATAGGGGCTCTCAATCAATAATTTTGTGCTCAACGGGACATATCCTTTGATATGGGGAGGAGATGCAGCGAATTATTCTGCAGGAGTAGACCCTGAAATTGCAAGATTTTGTGACCATGGTGCCTTGAATTCTTACGTTTTACCAGGAACGATTGTTTTATGTGAAAGCCTAATCGATGGTTCTAGCATTTTGTTGGCCAATGGTGCGGGTGCTATAATGGCCGATCCTGACTATAGCAAAGATTTTGCATTCAGTTTTTCTTTACCAGCAACAGTAGTTACCCCAAAAGCTGGCCAAGAAATTATTGAATACATCAAATCTACAGAGTGAAATTCTACTCTCTTATTTATTTAATCTCACCGCTTTTATATATTCACTAATTTGAGGAAACTAATTAAGCATTTTTACCCTTTTTTGTTTTATGTAAGCTATCCAATTGCTACAATTTTGGTTAGTGAAAATTTGGAAGATGCTATGGCACCTTCTGTTGTTTCATTCTCTTCGAGAGGACCCAATCCTATCAATGTTGATATTTTGAAGGTAAACAATGTTTATATTGCATAAGATGATAGTGTATTTTCTTGGGAAATTGCCCTAACATTTTGATTTGGCGGCAATGATGGGCACAGCCGGATTTGACTGCCCCTGGAGTGGACATTCTTGCCGCTTGGTCGCCTTTATCTCCACCTTCCATCACCGGGACTGACAGTAGGAGTGTAGAGTTTAACATAATTTCAGGAACTTCCATGTCCTGCCCACATGCAAGTGCTGCTGCTGCTTATGTCAAAGCTACTCATCCAAATTGGTCTCCTGCTGCCATTAAATCTGCTCTCATGACAACAGGTAGTAATTAATAACAAGTGTTAAATTGACCTATTCTGCCTCTACTACAAATTGATTAAATTTATTTACACCCTTTCGAATAGCAACTATGATGGACGGACGGAAGCACCCTGATTTGGAATTTGCTTACGGATCCGGCCATATCAACCCAATAAAAGCAATAAATCCTGGACTTGTTTATGATGCAACGGAAGAAGACTACATTCAGTTCCTTTGCAAGCAAGGTTACAACACTACAACTTTACGACTAATCACAGGCGATAATAGCAGTGTTTGCGACAATGCAGAGCCTGGAAGAGGTTGGGATCTTAACTATCCATCATTCGCCCTCGCAATTGAAGATGGACAGCCCATTGAAGGAATCTTTACAAGAAAAGTTACAAATGTTGGTAAACCAAATTCCACTTATGCCTTAGCCATGTATGTACCAGCAATTGTTAGTGTTAACGTAGAGCCCGCTCTCCTGTCATTTTCTGCCATTGGAGAGACCAAAACATTTACAGTTAGGGTGAATGGACCAAAGATTGCACAACAACCAATCACTTCAGGTGCAATAATATGGACCGACGGGACTTATACGGTGAGAAGTCCATTGGTTATATATAATATACTACCTGGAGCAACTTACTCTTCGCAGTACTCCACGAGTAAGATGCAGAAAACACTGAAATTTGAAGGTTCTTCAATTTATCATAGGAATGGAATTCTTGGAGAGAATTAATAATTTCCTCCCCCGCCCCTTTTTCTTAGGATTTCATGTATTTCAAATTGCAATTCAGTTACTGCAAACTGCAATACCATTGGATTAAATATAGATTTAAATAAAATATTCCTCAGTAAACCGCAGGTTAATGCTCTTAATTAATTAAATACAAGCATTAAAATTATCTATGCATTAAACAAAATTTGTTTTGGTAATAAAAAAAAAAATATCGTTTTATTTGCTATATATATTTAAACTGAATCTCACTAAATATGCTCAATTCTCAATCCTGTTCGATTTACATAAAGAAATGGAGAAAAAACCAAACTTTAATCAAGGTGAATGAATTTTTGTTATCAAATTTTCTATTTTATTCCTTAGCTTATAGAGATTTAAGGAAAAATGTTTGAAATTCGAATGCACATATCAGGTTTTAAAATGTGAATATAAGTGTAATTTAAGGAAGCAAAAATTGAAGAGAAATTTAAATTTTCGTAAATTTAAAATTTTGAATTCTTTAAGAAAACTTAATAATTTAAATTGTGTCCTTCTCTATAATTTATCTATTTATGCACCTACAAAATTATATTTATTAAGGTTAAAGATGTCTTTTAAACTTATATTAAATTAACTATTTTATAGAAGTTCATTGAAAGATTATGAATATTTGCTTATACGGTAAATATAAATTACCCATAATTAATGAAAAAATAAAAATGAAGATAAAATAAATTATAAATTATAATAAATAAAATAATATTAATTAATTCTATTTATAATAAAATAATATTTCTATATGATTTAAATTTAATTAATAAACATATTTCCATTTGAATTTTATGATTTAAATTTAATTAATTAATAATTAAAATAATATTTTTATTAGAATATAATTTAAATTTAATTAATTAATAATTAAAATTATATTTTATTAGAATATAATTTAAATTTCATTAATTAATAGTAGATTTATAATAAAATAATATCGAAATATATGATTCAAATTTAATTAATTAATAACTAAAATAGTATTCCTCAATTTTAATTAATTAACAATTAAATTAATATTTCTTATTAGAATATGATTTGAATTTATAATAGTAATTAAAATATTATTTCTTATTAGAATATGATTTAAATTTAATTAATTAATTATTATAAATAATTATGAAAATGCAACTTTAAATTCGATAATATATATTTTATATGAGCTTTTGGACAAAACCAATGTCCCTTCATTTGCTCTTTTATATATACTAGTTTTCTTAATGTGCGTTGACTAATTTTATATTTTTGTTGCTAATATATTTAATTTGATTAATTATATACAGATAATAATATAATTTATATAAAAATAATAAATTCTTATATGAGTATCATTAATTAAACATGTCATAGATAAATGACCTAATTGAAAAGATTAATAAACTTCAAATATTAACATGTAATTTTACTTTAGTGTTCATCTTTTTCATCTCATTCTTTTGAAGAAACCCTTGCCTTCAACCGTCACCGCCTTAACCAGCCGTCACGTTCGCCATCGTTCCTCTATTTTGAATATATTCATCTTCTTTAGCGGATACTTTACTACAATCCCATAATTTTCGTCAAAAACACAACAAAAATTGACATGAAATCTCATTGGTAGTATGATTCTCAACGAAAATCAATCAGAAACGACATGAATCATATTGAACACTCGTTGTTTCTAAATTTTTAAACGAATACACTGTGAAAAGTCGTTCAAAATTTTGGCCGGCATTTGAGGATCCGATGACTATTTTGAGGATACCAAAGGAATGGTCGGCGCTAGAATTGTCGACCAATACCCTTCATTCGCAAGTCGACTGCATTTAGTGGAGGCGGGGACACTAGAGCATTAGTCTTAATTTTCCGACCATTATTTTAGTTTTTGGATTTTCTCTTTTTAAAAAAAATTAAAATTTAATAAATATTAAAACAGAGGTATAAAAATAAAACTCTCACTAAATCCATTACATTTGTTATTCACAGGAAATAAATAACACCAACTATAGATGCCAGTCCACAAGTACATCAAAATGTGCTTACACGTCGTTAAGATTGAGAATTTTCAAAGATAACATATCAAAATATTCCACTCTGCAATGCAATGACAGGCTGTTCTCAAGAGCATTCCCATGCAATGCATTCACATGGGTTACATTATTATGTTTTTTAAATTTCAACTGGAGCTAAAACTTGTCCTATAAATTCCGTGATCGTTTCCACAATTTTCATCACACTAGTCTTTGGAAACCAACACAATCAAGAAGAACCATCTTGAAAAAATGGCTTCAAGAACTGTGATCTTCACAGCACTTTTTCTCTGCTTCAACCTTGCCTTCTTCAATTTGGTGAGTGCCACCAATTGCCCGCCACCACCCAAACCCAAGCCATCACCTAAACCAAGTAATGGTGGTGGTTCTTGCCCTAGAGATACCCTAA
>CANUEY010701312.1:0-33753 GCA_948099555.1 Croton setiger | reverse complement strand
TATATATATATATATATATATATATATATATATATATATATATACTCTCGCCCTAGTGCAGAGCGGGGCGTGAAATTTGGATCACTGTCACTCTTATTGAGGTGGTCAAGTTCCATGTCCCGAACAGGATAATGAGACAGTTCGGGTATCGGCAGGAGATACCCGAATCGACTCTGCTACTGGGTATGGAAGAGCACAAACGCCTCCACAAGCTCAGCTGAATCGGGAGACCGAGCGAGGACTGGCGTATATTCCACCAGTCCTCCATCGCGCGTTGGGAGGACCACTACAACACCTTGGTGCCCGGAGATTACATCGAATCTGCAGAGGCTTCCCCGGAGCACCTGGCATGGTTCCAAGACAGACCGGTCCGCTTTATCAATAACCCGGAGGAGCGGAGGACCGTCGTTGCAGCTCCTTGTTACATCGGATAGGTATACACAGCGCTGGTAAGTTTGAAAATTATAACTTTTGTGATTTAACTTGGTTCGTTTAATTTTACATTTATTTATTCTCTGTGACAGATTAGAGCGTCATCGGAAGTTCTGAGAGATGCGTTGGAGTATGAGCAGCGTCATTTTACTTTGGGGAGCAGACATGTAAAATTATTAATAAATCAAAAGTGAAGCAACAACAACAAATTACAATGATGAACAAAAAAAAAAGGCAGCTTCCAAAAATTAGAAACAGATGATGAAACAAAGATGCAACGATGAATCAGAAACAAGGCAGATTTTGAAAAATCAGAAACTCAGAATAAGAAAGATAAAACAGAGAAGAAAAACAAAACATAACTACAATTGAAAAACAACCACAATTGCAATATAAATTGTCAAAATTAAAATAAATCTCAAAGAATATGATTAATAAAATTAGAAGAAGTAGAAGACCGAAGCAAAATAGAATCGAAAATCTCTGAGTAGTGTCGTGATCGCGGTGAAGATGGAAGAGAATTAGAAACAGATTTGATTTCTTTCCTTTAAAACAGTGTTTTAGTAAGTAATAAAAGGTTTAATAATTAAAAAAGGGTATATTAGTCCAAACATAATAAAATATATTATTACATTAATTTTACAAAAAATATGTCAAACTCCCTATTTCTTTATAATTATCATTTTTTAACTAATTTATTCCCCTTTACTAAGATTCTTAGCAAGCCTATCACGAGAATGGAGTTTTCTCTATTATGTTCTTATTCACAAAATCATATATTAAAGGTAATTATTTTCAGATATTTAATCTTATCTGTAATCAGAGCTCAAGTCCTCCAATTTTGAAAAATTAATTTCAAAGTCCTTCTAATTTTCTATCGTTACATTATGAGGTATTTCTGTTTATTTTTTGGTCTTTTTTATCGTGAATCTAACGTAAAAAGTCAATATTTTTTGTTTAAATTTTTTTTTAAATAACAAAAATACCCCGTCTTTTATTATTATTATTAGTATTAAATAATAGTAAGGTTTTAGCCAATTTTAGAAGTAAAATGAAATTTAATATTTTTTTTTTTAAAAAACTATGTTGAACTCTATGTTTTCATTAAATTATTATAATTATAATAAATTTACACAAATAAAATTTTAAAATTTAATATTCCATTTACTTTTAAAATTTAGTTTATTCACCACTCCACCACCACTATCCACCGTCATCTTCCTCTCTCCCTCCCCCTCTCTGTCAACTTCATCACCAACATTTATCAACAAACTACCGCCGACACATGTTCCGATGGCCAATAGAAAATTCCAATGATAAAAATACCCAAAATTTAAATCTAACCATACAATCAACTTTTTTCATGTTGCAAGGAGTTTAAATCAAGTTTTAGAATTCCCGTAGCATACATATTTGATCGAAAATTCAATTAGAAATTTTAGCGAAAAATATGTAACTAAAACTCACAAACTCAACATCAAAAGAAAGAGAGGAGTTCACATATATCGTTTGACTACAGAAGCGGCTGAAATCAACACTGGGAACATTGCTACTTGTTTAGCCCAAGAACCCAATCTAATTCACACTTCTCTCCGGCCACTAATTGATGACGATGATGGTACCATTAAAACGAGCTCGGAAAAATTACTTATTTTTGTATTAATTTTTTAATAATTTAATTACTTAACTCGCCTTAATTTTTGGACTTTCATTAAATGTCAGGTTTTTTCTCTTGGATATTCTACTTAATTGTACATTATTTCACTTTTGCCTTAACTTTTGTCAGTTAATTACTTGAATTGTCTTAATTTTTTCCAATGATTTTGCATCAACTATTTAAAATGGACACATGTATTAAAATTTCCTTTTAATATCTTATAAATAGGGTTGACCAAATAAGTTTATTTTTATTCTTAATTTGATATTTGCTTACTGTAATAATTTTGAATGAGTGAAATATATAATATTGTAATGACTTTATAATAACTGATAAAAGAACTTATGCATGAACCTTTGATTTCGCCCCCTGTTTTGCAATTTAGCCCACGGTTTTCGCCTTCTCCAATACGCATTATTTCTTCACAAATTAAACCTAATATTTATTATAATTTTTTTTGCAGGTTGACTTTATAGGCCAAATTAACAGTCGTACAGTTAATTGGACCACGACGAATAAAGTTATGGTTTAATTATGATTACAATTGAAAATTTTTATGAACCATGATTTGATTCACTACATTGACAGTTTGATCTAGTTTTATAGTGGATCGGTTTGAATTAGCATACGGCCAAACTATCAATAAGTTTTATTAAAATAATTTATATAAAGAACATATTTTCATATAAAAATCTAAATGGGTGAGGATGTGAGTTCTAGTACAACTAGCCAAGCACATTTTATTGATAGATCTCGAACTCGAAAACATGATTGATTTTAGTGTTTTCAATTGAAGAAGAATTAAAGAAATTAGAATTGACTATAATGGATCGTTCTTGCTTTTTACGCCTTAAAGATAAATGAATGATATTTTGGAGGTGAATGAAGGTAGAGGTGGCCACGGTTATGAGCCGGTTCAAGGTTGGGCCAAAAATCTGATATTTACTAAATTATTGAAAAAAATCCTAAAAAAAAATATTATTACTACCCAATATAATACTAATTTAACTGTGGACTTGCGTCTGAAGAGTAGAGAAGAAATATCTTAAAATAACAACCCTTTCGATTGAAAGTCTTGTCTCTGAAAATCAAATTCCCAGCCTTTACCTTTTCCATTTCGTTTCCGATCCTATCTGTTTCAGATTTTTGCGAGCACCGCCGTCTCAACATTAACATGGGTTACGAGGATGATCCGTAAGTGCCTCTTTATTTTTGATGATTTGGTATTTCGTCAATTTCACCTTCTTTTTTGCGTGTATCGCTCCTATCTTCGTAATTGTGAATTTGGGTTCAATATTCGATTTTGATTCCTCTCCGTCTCTATAATGTAATTTAGGGTCCTGACCTTCAATGTTTCTTCTCTAATAAGCATCGTGTGAACTCTTTTACGGAATTAGGGTTGGGTTTCATAATCTCATGCTTAACTGCTATTCTATTTTTCAGGTATCGCGATGAGGATGGAGAGCCGTTGATGGACTTCGATGATATGCAATCTGATGGTGGGCAGTCCCCAGAACATCATCAGAATGATCTCCTAGAGGATGATGTTGATGAATGGGGCGAGCAGGAGCGAGAGAGGTCACAAACTCCTGTATATGACACTGATAAAGTAGGGAAGCCCAGAAAGAGGTTGGTGAAAAAGAGCGATCCTGGGATGGGGGAAAAGGGTAGTTTTGTGGTTCCTGAGTTGGTTGATGGGGATGAAGAAGAGGGATTTGGAAGGGACTATGCAATGGAAGGGAAGAAGAGAAAGAGATTGGGCAAGGATGTGGCTGGGAGTAGTGGGAAAGAGAGGAAGAAGTTTAGTAAGGGAGAGAAGAAGTATGGAAGTAGTGGGGGGCATGGGGGAAGTAATTCAAAGTCAGGGATGATGAAGAAGGGAATGTATTCTGGAAAGCTTGCTGGAAGGGAAGATGGTGAGGTCAATGAGATGTGGGAAACTATTGCAGGCGGCGATTCTGAGGTTTTAAGCTTTTCATTCCATCGCTTTTTTGTGTTGGCTTAATTTATTTGATACGTTGCATAGTGCTGATTTTGTTATACAGTTGATGTTTTGTCATATTGGTGATTTATGGACAGTAAATTGATAGAACTTGGATTTAGTTTGTAGAGAGAAGATTTTCTTCATTGGTTCAGATTTCTGGTCTTGATTTTATTATTATTCTGTAATTTAAGATGGCTTATATTAGTTGTCCACAGAAGATAATAGTCAGGTTCTGATTAAGTTTTATTTTTCTATAATTTGTAATAGACTATTCTTGATGAGAGTTTGAGCAAACTGGGAGTGGGATCAATAGCAAGCTTTAATAACATTTGATTTGAAGATATGGACTTTTAGGTTCTACTGTTGTGAATTAAGTAACTCTGTTGAATTTATGAGTTCACATTTGGATCACTGCAACTTGATATTTTTAGTTTTCCATTTTGGTATATTTGCTACTTAAATTTTACATTTGCTGTCGATGCCAAACTTCTTTCTTTCAAATGTTTGATTACATATCAGAACATAGAGTTTAAAATTGCTTATGCAGCACTGTGCTTGAGCACATCCTCACCGCTCTTATTTAAGGAGCTGTGAGATTTGCGAGGTGTTTCTAATGTATTTGGTTCATTATCATCATTGAAGATCTACTCAACTTAGAATTTTTCTTGCAATAGGAAGATCAAGAGGGTCCTAGGACAATAGATGATGACAACTTCATAGATGACAGTGGTGTGGATCCTGCTGATCGGTATGACAATGAACCTGGGTCTCCTGGTGATGCTCCTCAGGTAGTATTTCTTTTCTTCTGCCTGCATTTTCATGCTTCATTTTTCTTCTCTTGTAATTTAGTCTCTTGTTCTATGAAATAAGTTCCCACAGTGCATACATGTAATGGTATGTCTTGTAATATGACAGAAGTCATAGCAATTTGCATATAATACTATATGAACTTCATCATCTGTTCTGCTTTATCATTGAAGCTCTTGGCATCCTTACAGTTTTTCTTACATGCATCCTTACCTGTCATTCAAGTTCTTGATGCTGCATCTTCTAGACTATTTTGAAAATATATGATCCTTGGCCTTTGCATGTCTATTGGAGCTGATTGCTGTGCTACTTACTTAGTTTCATGCTTGATCTTTTTTTCACTCTTGATTTAATGTTTTGTTCTACAAAATAATTTCTTGCAGTTTACATAAATACTATGTGAACTTCTTCATCTACTGTGCTTTATTATTGATCCTCTCGGTATTCCTACATTTGTTTTAACATGCATCCTCATGGCCATTCAAGTACCTGATGATGCTGCATTTTCTAAACTATCTATAAAAAATATTGTCAGTCTCCATGCTTGTCTCTAGTAGCTGATTCGGGTGCTACTCACTTAGTTTGATTTCTGTTTAGTACGAAATCTTATTGTTTTGATTATTTCAATCCCATGACAGGCAGAGGAAGGTGATGAAGATGAGGAAATTAAAGAGCTCTTTAAGATGGGTAAGAGAAAGAAGAAGAATGAGAAAAGTCCAGCAGAAATTGCTTTGTTAGTCGAGAATGTCATGGCTGAGCTTGAAGTGACAGCTGAAGAGGATGCAGAACTTAACAGACGGGGAAAACCTGCTATCAATAAACTTAAGAAGTTACCACTTCTTACTGAGGTTCTCTCGAAGTGAGTTGGTTGCTTCCACGGTTTAATGTGTGTTTTTTTTTACTATGGAATCATGGTAGTCATTTTTATTACTTCTGGTGCAGGAAGCAGCTTCAGCAGGAATTCATAGATCATGGGGTGCTGACTCTCTTGAAAAATTGGCTTGAACCCCTTCCTGATGGAAGTTTGCCCAATATAAATATCCGTGCAGCAATCTTGAAGATTCTGACCGACGTACGCTGATTTCCATTATTTTACCTCTTTTTGCTTCCATTTTATTTTTGCACCATCTTAAGATCCTTGCCATTGAGATTACCCAAATACCAATGAGTGGAAAACTCATTAATCCAATTTTACTGTATCTCTGCTTATCTGTTCTTTTTATTGTTTGTCAAGTGTTGTTAATTTGTAGCCTGAAATCCTTTTCTCCATGCAGTTTCCGATTGATCTGGAACAATATGATAGAAGAGAACAATTGAAGAAAAGTGGTCTCGGAAAGGTTAATCTTCTTATGGAAGAATACATTTAACTCATTGTTTGTTGCTTTTCAATTGGGAAACAAGCTAAAGTCCATTGTATCTATTGACAGGTTATTATGTTCTTATCCAAATCTGATGAGGAAACCACATCCAACAGAAAACTCGCTAAGGATTTGGTTGATAAATGGGTAATGCAGTGCTACTTTCAACTCTCTGTTTGTCATGTTGCTTACCATTTCAATCTGCTTTACTTTCAAAGTCTATGTAACCGAGCCGATGAAGTGGTGCTACTTGTATATTTTCCCGTTTTAAGAATCAAAGTCTGATAAAATTGGTCTCATACATCTTTTTGTAATTTTATTCTAACCTTTAATATAGTGAACTGATTATTTTAATAATGTTTTTGTTATCATGGATTCAGTCATTTGCTTAGAGAGATTTCTTTTATTTGAAAATTTGTACATGAAGCTCGGACTTGATTATGAAATAATAACTTTTATTTTGTACTTCTGATTACAAATGTAGAGTCGACCCATATTTAATAAGAGTACAAGGTTTGAGGACATGAGAAACATTGATGACGATCGGGCCTATCGAAGGCAAACCATGAGGAGGTAATTTCTTTTTTTTCGTATATCCGGTTACTGTGTTATCCAATTTTACTTACATGCCCAACTTGTTGGCATATGTGTTCTGATGTTGATTTTCATCTACTGGATATATCTGTGATGATGTGTTTTGATATTGATTTTCTCTACTGGATACTTCTGTTATCCCTTGGCAGGCCAGTGAATAATTCTGCTGGGATGGAATCTGGGGATGGTGATCTGGATTTGGATATTTCACGGTGAGATTAGCTTGAAGACAAAAATATCGCACTTTTTTCCACCTTTTTGTCCCAATGCTACCATGCTTCACCATATAAATTATCAATTTCTTTTTTCTTTTTAAAGTGAACGGAGATCTAGCCAATCCTCTTCAAGGCAACATGCTTCTAGGCCAGAAGCAACTCCATTGGATTTTGTGGTGCGCCCTCAGTCTAAAATTGACCCTGATGAAATTAGAGCCCGTGCTAAACAAGTAGTACAAGATCAGCGGCGAATGAAGGTTGGTTTTCTTGTTTCTATAAATAAAAATTGAGCAAGGAATGTGGTCATATCTCCAAGTCAGTAAGATAAATATTGTACAGATGATGGGGTTATGTTAAGTTTTTTGGTTGGCATGCGTTAATTATCTAGATGAATCACAAGACATAATTGACTCGCTGTTATATTCACCGGAGAAATATTTTGTATGTGGACATCTAATTTATGGTCGGGTGTCCTGTCTTAGAATGTGCCATTTGGTTTTTTCTTGTGGATCTAGAGTGTTCAATGGCTGAACTGAGGCTATCTGAAATATATTTTTTAACTTTGCAGTCATAGAGGTCAGTTTATTATAGTGTTGTTTTATGTTGTCAGCTTGGGTTTTCAAACATGAACATTTGATTTTGCAGATGAATAAGAAGTTGCAGCAGTTGAAGGCACCAAAAAAGAAGCAATTGCAAGCGACAAAACTTAGTGTGGAAGGAAGAGGAATGCTCAAATACTTGTAATTGGGATTCTATTCCATGATAGCCAGGCCAGATACCGGGCATTGTTGAAAGCCCAGTTATGCATAATCCATGGCTGGTAAGAAAGGGAACTTTGATGTTGGAGGAGACTGGCCTCTGGATCATGATTGAGAAAAAGGGAAGCTTGTTTCTGCGGTGAATTATGATTGGTGAAAGCACTAGTGTCTGATAAATCGAGCCCGCCTGCTATTAATGTTTTTGAGCGGATGTCTTTGCTCGAGCATGGGGAAAGCTAAATTATCAAATTTTTAAGCAATAAAATGTTTCTGCTATTGTCATATTGCTAATCTTGTGGGCACATTTCATCTTATTAACTGCCTGGATAAGTTGTGTATAAGGGCCACCTGTGCCAATGATTGATGTGAAATTGTGGTTTGTATGCTTGAGACATTTTGGGATAGGGAGAACAGTAGCCTTTGCTGCTGTGTACAAGTTATACATGATTCGTATGTTGTTTACTTCTCAGAAGCTAGAAAGCTTTTTGAAGTTTGTTTGAATTGTTGGAATCTGGGTTTATTATTTTTATTGGCCTGTTTGATTTCCTAGTGGTATATATACAGAAGAAAAGTCTATTTAATATATTTTGTTTTTGTAAGAAAAAAAGGGAATTTAAATAATTCAGGAAATCATAGAAATAAGTAGGGCTGTAAACGAGCCGAGCCGAATATTGTGCTGTCGACGCTGAATATCGTGCTGCTCGAACTCAGTTCGTTTAAAATTTCACGATCTCGAGCCGTGCTTGTGTTAAATTTCACGAGCTCGGCTCGAACTCATGAGCTTGGCTGGTTTGAAACTTAAGAGCTTGGCTTGTTTTAAGCTCGTGATCTTGACTGTTTTATGTTGCTATTCGAGCTCGAGCTTGAGCTCGCAAATAAACTTGAATTCGAGCTCATCTCGAGTTTGAGTTTTAGCTCACAAATAAGCTCGAGTTTGTTTCCTGCTGTTATTCGAGCTTGTGTTCGAACTCGTTAAGAGTTAGTCAAAAATCAAGAAAATTCATTTTTAATGTTGTTTCAGTGAAAAAATGAAAATAGAGGCGGGTGGTTTGACTGAAGCATATTTTTTGATTTGTTATCAAAATTAATCGTTTTGATAGGCTTGCGAGCTTATTTAACGAGTAGCTCGCGAGCCGATTAAACGAGCTACTCGCGAGCTTTTTTAAACGAGCTGTTCGCGAGCCTAACTGCTCGACTCGAGCTCAACGAGCCTAAATTTTCGGTTCAAGCTCAGCTCGTTTATTATCGATCCGAGTTTCGAGTCGAGTTTTTATCGAGCGAACACCGAACTGATCGTGAACGGCTCGGCTCGTTTGCAGCCCTAGAAATAAGTATTATATTTTTATTAGTATTCTAGTTAATTACCTAATTAACCTGGTCAAAATATCATTTATTTTAAAAGTATTTTTAGTTTTTTCTTAGCAACCCTCGAACTCGGGTGTTACTTAGTCAAAACGATATTGATAATGAATGAATTTGGAACTTACGATGAAACTTATAATGATAATCCATAGATTTAGTAAGCTTAATTACGTAATTAGTAAAAAAATAAGATATTATTTTAATAGAAGAAAAACTTAATCTAACAATCAAAATAGAGGAGGAAATAATTGTTTAATAAATCTTAAGTTGACCCATTAAAAAAAAAAATTCATTTTGGAATGAAATTTGTAAAATACGAAATTCGATTATATTATATTTAGAAATAAAATAACTTATGCTGATATTAGGTTAAGGGATTAAGACATTCTGATATTAAGCTTTAACTTGGACAACAAGTTTAAAAATTAGGACCTTTTATTCTAATTAAGTGTTTGCATTAGGATGAGAGTTGAACCAATAGGGTCAATATATGTCAAAATAAATTTAATATTATTATAATTTAACATAACATATTATTTTATTAAAACAAGAAAGAAAACATTGCTGTGGCTGACGTCTTCTCAAGTAGAAAAAATTGAACCGGATTAGGTAAGGATTAGCTGGGGATGTGGTCCTATTTTCTTTCCACTAACCATAGATTATATTACTTCAAATCCCACAATTATAGTATTTCGATCGGTTCACGAGCACCTGCCGGTAGAATCACACCGGATTTTGAATCTTTGATGATGCAAATTTTAACCATTATGGATTTTGAATCTTTGATAATGCAAATTTCTGTTCTCTAGGGTTTTTCTAAAGCGTTCGCGCAATCGAGAATAGGGCTAAGTAAATTGGTTAACTGAATCGAAACCGAACCGAACCAGTTAGTTTTTAGTTAACCAAATACATTAAATGAGTAACCGAAACTGAAATCAAAATTTTTTGGGTTAACCGAAAATCAAAACCAAAATTTTCGGTTAATCGAAAATGAAACTAAATAAACAATCGATTAACTGAATTTTTGAAAACCTATTATGAAAATATTGTGCAAATCGGTTAACTAAACCGAAATCGAAGCAAAAAGAAGAAAGAGATGAGAAAAAAAAAGAAATTTTCAAAACGACGTCATTTTAGATATTGAAATTCGGTTTTTCGGTTAACCGAAATAACCGAAAATTTCAAAAGTGAACACCGAAAATCGAAGCGATTTTGTCCGTACTCACCCCTAATCGAGAATTTAACAAAATCCATATGTTATTTCATATTAACAAAATCCATATGTTAATTCATAATTGAATCGAAACATAGAAAAAGATTGTGACCATCCAAAGCAACAATAGGTCATTATTATTAAAAATACATATTACTCCAAATGAATAGACTTTTTAAAGATTACGACACAATGATTAAATTAATGAATGGACTTATAAATAAAGTGTTACCAATACAAAATTGAAATGTAAATTGATACTCTCTGTAATGGCTTTCCGTTTCCGTTCAATTATAGTGTTGTTTATTATGGCTATTTGCTTATTGCAGATATCTTTTGTGGATGCAGGTTTTATATTTTTCTCACTTTATCTTTAATTGTTTATATATGTTTTTTTAATTTCTTACTTTAAATTGGTTTTCCAGATAATAATGGAAGGAAGCTTGGAAGATTATATAACAACCGGAATCCTCCTCCGACTCCAAAGCCGGGCCAAATGAAGCATATGATTCCACCTGAATTTCCACCACCTTAGTTTCTGAGTTTTAATTTTTGATCTGTATTATAAAAGGTGACTATTTTCAGATTAAAATTTATTAATATTAGAGAGATAATATTCTACTTTCCTATGTGCCTTTTAGGTTTTGTACTAAGTTGTATTGTGAGAATAAATGTCAATTTTTTGTGTATTGTATTGTTTCTAACTGGTTATTAATAATAATCGGTGAAAATATGGTAGTTGTGAGTCTCCATCGGTGAGCTTCTTCATAATGAATATTGCATTCCTTCGGGATTGGTGTTTTCTTCGGTAATCAAACACTAAGTACTAGATTTTTTTTTTATTTTTTTTATTTTTATTGATTTTCTCATTTTCTAACTATTTTTCTAAGCGGTCAACTATTTCAGTGTTTCTCGCAAATTTTCTTTCTGTAATAACCCTATTCTTATATACGTCATTTATTAAATATATATATACTAATTCTGGTACCTCAACAATGATAATGGAACCGAGATTTGCGACGTTGTCGTAAAAGTTCAAATTCTGAAGTAAAATTTTTTGTAACAACCCAAAAACTGATTTATCTTTCTTTTATCAAATTTATATTTACCCCTTTATTTATTGCACTATCATAATTAAACGGTTGCGTCAAATATAAACACTAGCGGATCTCTTTATTTACGAATATTGACAATTTACAAATTTTAAAAATTTAATTATAAATAAATAATCCTTTATTTACATCGCTAACTTATATCAACTAAATTGATGCTTATACAATTAAATCATAAAAATGCATTATGCTTATAATGACAACATGTATGATGTTTGATTTCGGTTTAAAGATATCACACTTTCTCTCTCATAATCAATTAAAATTAAAATCAGAACCTTATGTTACTTATTGAAATAATACTATTTTTTTTAATCATGTTATCATCTTTTTCGGAGCTTAAACAACTTTGACTGCCTTTGTTAAACATGCGTGCCAAAAAGATTGTTAAAACTCTCTTTTAGATGTTCAAATCTTTAGCTGGCTTACGGTTTGAATGTGCGCAAAGAGCGTGCCAGGTGTATAGATACACTAACTGTAGTATGCATCCAAATTTGATTTCACGGTATATGCTTTTTCAAAACTTTCCTAAGAAAGTTAATTATTTAGAAGATATTGAATTATATTTATAAACATAACTCAATGTTTTGGTTTTTATTTTTCAGGATTAAATCAATAGAAGAACGATTAAATTTTGACTTTTCGAGATTAAATTGATCGAAAGAAGACTTGGTTTTATCTTTCCAACATTAAATCAATTGGAAAGGAAGGATAACACTAAAAGCTTGTTTCTAGACTAAAAAATCGACAAAAACAATTGATTACAAAATGATAATTTTAATAAACAAATCTTTGGACGCTAATCAGACAAAATAAATTGTATTAAAATTGAAGGGTTATATTAGATACTTAGGACAAATGTCGACCAAGTGATCTGCTACAGATAAAGTTTAAAGACCATGAGTGTAAGTTTAAAAACGCATGGTCTGGATAGAGTTTAAGGACTAAGAGTATGAGTTTAAAAACATTAAGTCTCGGTTTGTATTTATTTGATTGATGTGTTGTACAATGTACAAAGCTATTTAATGAAAAAAGTTACATAAAATTTTTCCTCCAAAACTTTTCCCATTAAGGTACTTCCAGAGTTAACTTCTTATTTTCCGCTTATACACTTTGACTTTGTAACTGCAATCAATCTGGAAGTCATCTAGAGTCTTATATTTTATCAGAACTTTTAACTTCTGGCATGTGATTTCAATTTCTTCAAATGCGCAACATCAAAAAACTCAAACTCAAATACAATAATGACACAACACAATTGTAATTAAACTCAATTACAAATAAACTCAATTACAATTAAACCTATCATTTGAATCAAATACAACTAAATTGAATTTAATTTAATTTAATTTATGACACAAAAATCATCAAAGAGAATTCATTATAAATATGAAAAAATAATACAGATTAAAAATAAAAATTGTTACTTGTACCGATACTCAATTTTCCGTTTCATGAACAATAACCTAACAATAAATATATGGAAGCAATGGAAAGGAACAATTTGATAAGATTTCACAAGAAATCATTAACAATTGAAACAAACAATTCAAAATCATATAATATAATATTAAAACATTAAAAATAAATAATCTAACATAATTTGGTACGTCAAAATATAAATTAAAAAAAAAAAAGAATTTCAAACTATATAAATTGTTTCTCGAAGATTATTTTGTAAAGTAACAAATCCAATTGAAAGAGCAATGAGAAGATAAATTACAAAAATAATATTTAAAATATTAATAGCCATCCAATTCTCTCTCACTTCCACAAGATAAGCAGCTTTGCAAGAATTGCAATTATAGCATAAATTAGCATTATTCCTCCATCTCTTACAATCCTCTTCTTTATCTCTTTCCTTTGATTCTGGGATTTCCCAATAACTTCCATTTCTGTACTCATACCCACAATAATGTGGAGGCTTGCAGCAACCTGTCTGAAAAACCAACATAATTATTCATTAATCAGAGTTAATTAACTCTATTTCTTACTAATCATGTAATGATTAAGGAATTTGAAATCAAAACCATCAATTTCTTACCTCAACAAAGCTTGAAACCTCCCATAATACTTTTGCTGGTAATGCCTCAAATTTCTTTGCAAAAGAGTCACAAACTTGAGCATTAACCAAACATTCCTTAATGCCAACCCAATTTTGGGGATTGACTAAATCTTTTTGAAGCCAGTTAGAAAATTGATTGAGCCTAAAACTTGAATTGGGAAGTTCCTTTTGGGGATCTTTAGTGGTTATGATCAATGAAAAGAGAATAAAGGCAAGAACAAATATTGCAACAAATAGCATTATCCATAAATATACTTTATAAAGAGAAATTAGTCTACAAAAATTAGCCATTAATCCAACAAATGAAATAATTAAGAGGCAAATTCCTAATACTAAAATGGGTATTTTTAAAAAACTTGCACATGGTGAAAGGCCATAAACATGTATGGGTTGGAGTAGATTGGAAATTTGTGCTACAATAAGCATAGAAATTATAAGTGTTATGATATTCATAAAAACAAGGAAAGAATACTTTGATTGAGCCATTATAATTCTAAAATGGATATGTGGATTTTGTTTATGTATATAAAGAGGATAATTAACTAAATGTTCTTGTGTGTTAATTAGTTCAAGTTTAGTTTTAACTAATTACACATTTATTTATTTAATTTAGTTTAAGTTGGTGTTAGAAACTTATTAACTAATCCGGCCGGCAGTCTCACAATTCCGATGGTTACAGTTCTCCCATGATTCTGTTTCAGTTTCAAGGCGGTCCATGGGCACAGGGTTTAGGGGCGGACGAAAATAACAGCACACAAATATGGCTTATACCAAACTAAACGATCGGAAAAAAACAAACCGGTTTTCCAGGTACGCAGGTAGACTTATGGTTATGTGTCCGATAGATGATGACGTCTCTACTCTCCTCCACTCCTTTCTCCGAACCGTTACAAATCCCCCGTTCGAATTTCACAATTTGTTCTGTTTCGCAGCGCCCACTTCCCAACTGATAATGTCGTTTCGTTTCTCTTCCAACTCCGATCCTTAACCATTACGAAGAAGATGAAGCTCTCTCTCATTCTTGATGATGAGGATAATCCTCGCTTAAAAGCCAAATTACCCATTTCCATTTTCAATCAGCCTTTCACTTCTATGTTTACCGCCGTTACAAGCTCCTTCTCCGATCCTTCCTTCTCCGTCGCCACTAATTTTTCTTCTGGTCCTTCTCTCAAATTCACCTACAATCCTCCTTCTGCAACAACGCCTACTTCCTTTTCTCCAATCTCTCTTTCTCTTAAATCAGGACTTGGCCTCTTTGGCTCTCCTATTAATTCCCCTTTGATTTTTTCTGCTAATTTCTCTTTCTCTAATTCAACAACCTCTAATGCTATTATCCCTACTTTTTCTCTCCAATTTAAGCCCCAATTCGGCCATTTCTCTCTCCATAAAACCACTTCTCCTTCCTCAAACCCTAATCCTGATTCTGGGTCTGGGACTCATTTGGTTTCTGACCCTAATTGGGATTACAGCTCGTCATCAAATTCTGAGTTTGTAAATGGGTTTGCTCCGGATGGGCCATTGGGTTGGCAAGAAGTGAAATTGGAGCCATTTAATGATAAGAAAGAGAAAGGAGAGTTTCGAAACGATAATGGAAATGGGTTTTTCTCAGATAAGCAACCAGTGTGGAGAGACGGGAATAAAGCTGGCGTTTTGAGCGGATTTGCTGTCAAGGCAAGGACAATTATGCCTTTAACCAAAACGATTAAGGTAAATTTGAGGTGGGGTGTGAATTTGCCTGATGATTGGGGAGTTAAGATGCCTTATTTGACTGTAAATAAGATTGGAATAGAGAGGTTTGGTAAGTTGGAGGAAATAAAAGAGAAAAGCAATGAAAAAACTAGTTCAGGTGATTTGGAATTATTGAAAGGAATGTGCTTTTGGATGACAAGGGATTTAGACATAATAGAGAAGGAAAATAGGGATTTGAGGACGTGTTTAGAAGACATGAGATTGGGAATCTCTGCCAAGAATTCCAGGGTAGCAAGAAAGAGTGGGATGCCGGCTTCGAATGATAGAGTTGGGGAGTTTGAGCAATGGAGAAGCAAGAAAAACGAAGGGAATGGAGGAGCAGATCAATTGAAGAAGCCTGTGAATCGTGCAACAGATTTGGAAAATGAGTTGCAAAAGGCTATCAAAGCTACTGCTCCTTAAAAAAGGTTGGGAATGTTTTGCAATTTCTTAATTTCCTGCTTGTTAGGATCTGTATAGTATTGAGCTTTGAGTTTAGTTAAAATCACCACGCATCAACAAGTGTTTAGAATAATTAGTATATTTAGGCTTGCTAGAAGAAAGTACAGGCCTTATTATGTGCATGCTTTCTTGTTCATATTTTAATTCAAAAATGTTCGAGAAAATACAACGAAATAATTGCTTTTTATTGGCAGCTTGAACTTGAGGTTGATTTTTCTGTGTGATTTTAAATTTATTCATAGGGTGATTCAGGATTTGAGGGTTTTACTTAGTTGATGAACAGGTATGCTGTTTTGAAGGGCAAACTCGTGTTTATCAATCCATTATATGAAATGAAAAATTTTGCAGAAAACATGAAGAAATTGAAAGTAGTAAAAAGGAAATGAATAATTTCCTGTCAGTGGGAATCAATTAATGGTGCTTGATGAAGACAGAATTATACTTGTACTAGTATTAGAAATTGTCTTTTTAGGTGAAACTTCATTGTCAAATTTAACTCCAACCAGCTGCATAGACTAAACCAGAGATGCTCGACTGCTGGTCTGCAACTCTACATGACATTTATGAAGGAGAAGTCATAGTTTTTTTTTAAACAGTACAGAGGAGGGGAAATAGGGTGTCGAACCAGGAACTCACGGTCCCAAGTGAGCCTGCCTACTGCTAGGCTACGCATCAACCCCCAATGAAGCCATAGTTATAGAATTAGAGAAAATTAGAAAACCCACATGAATTGCCATTGAACCAATAGTTGCGAATCTGTTTCAAAGAGACCGAGACAGAGCTCTTCCCTTTAACCCATGATAGAGCTTTAGGAGGATCATAAACACACCTCAAACTAGAATCAATTGGCATTGCCACATTTGGATCCATGTTTTCCCCATTTGTCAACTGAAAAAAACTGGGGTAGTCCTAGTGAACTTTGCAAATTGTTGGGACGCGTTCTGCTTAGGAAAATATTATTCGCCACGATTAGTTATTCCACCAACCGGTTGATAGCTGCTTTGTCTTCTCCAAACTGTCATCATCCAAGGAACATCGTCCTGTAACCACCTATCACCGATAACCAGATTCCAGTGAGTTTGAGCTTTCAATTTTAGATTACAAAACGTTGCCTGCGTAACTCAAGATGTTCAAACACCAGGTCACAAAATTGCGCGAAACAAAACTTACAGAAAACATGAAAACTTGCAAAGATGCAATTGATAGATCTTTAACCCACTTCATCAATCAGTACCATCTTCACCGTCTCTACTGACAGAAGTAAAGCCCTTTCCAATAGTAGGATTAACCAATCTTTGCATTTATCAAAAATCCATATGTAGGCTAAACAACAATCTAAAACAGAATCAAAGAATTAGCTCATTCTTCCTCTGACCATCATTTTTCAACCAGTCACCGTTGAAACTGACTGGCCCAGAAACACGAGTTTGACCGAGTTCATATCACCCACGATTGCAGCGGAAGGTAGAGAATAAATCGGATCGGAATTCGGGTTTTTTAGATCCGAAATATTGAGTCGCTAATTAATCAGAATTCCCACAATGAATTTTTAATCTGAGGCCACTGATAAAAAGCCTAGGCGATAATGGTCATTTTGGTACAAACTTGTCATCGTTCATTGGTCGGAAAAAAACACCTTTTTAATGTCGATCTTTTTTTTTTTTCATATTTCGGCTGCATACAGTGAAGTCACGAAAAATTAAGGCTTTATTTGGAATCTACAAGTTAAGAGTTTTACGACGACATATCATTTGTTAAGTTTTATTATCGTTGCAATTTTTCGATGACCTGTGGCGACTAGGGTTTTTCAAACGAAAAAGATGAAGATGATATGACTGTGTTTCTATTGCCTTTTACTGAATTGAATTGAATGTTACTGAATTGTATTGAAATTAATTTATTGAACTGTATTTAAAGTTACTAATACTAAATTGTATTGAAGCTCGTAGATACTGAATTGTTTTGAAACTTACTGGTATTGAATTGTATTAAAACTTACTGAATTATATTGAAATTTATTGAATTGTATTGAAACTTACTGTATTGAAATTTTGATGCTGAATTGTATTGAAGTTTACTGAATTACGATAATGATTGATTTGTAATAATCTATATTCATTCTACTGATTTTTAATGATTTTTATACTGATATTTATTCATTGTATTGATTTGTATTAATTTATAGTGAATTATATTCATTATACTGGTTTCTACTGATTTATACTAATTTTTATTCATTATCAGGATTTTTACTTATTTCTATTCATTTTACTGAATTGTATTGATTTTTACTGTTTTCTATTGAATGTTTGTAATTGGCAAAAATCTATTTTCGCCATCAATTTGTATTTAATTGGCAAAAACGATTTTGACCAAAATGACTATTATGACCACTTTTCGGAAATATGTTTTTAGTGTGTTCTTGAACTTTTTCTTTCTTTACTGAATGCTATTGATTGTTACTGATACTGATTTTTATTAAATCTCATTGAATTTTTTATTGATTCTTATTCAAACTTATAAAAATTTGGCAATTTGTCACCTTCATCTTTTGCAACTTTATGAAACCCTAGCCGACCCTAACCTAACCACCGCCTGTCCGAAAAACGGCCAGCAAAAAACGGTCATGAAACTGATCGAGCCATACCAAATCTGAAAGAAATTGAAAAGATGAGTCGTTTGACACCAGCATTTGGCCATAGGATTATAAGAGGGCAGTGAAAAGGGCGTCAGAAAATTCTACAAAAATTGAAGTTTTATCGACAACCGAAGCATGCCGCGCTGGACGGCGGCAATTTTGACGACACTAGACTCGTTCGGAAGTTAGCTTTCCACTGGTTGGATGCGTGTTGGTGGTGGTGGTGGCGGCTAGAGGCCGCAGGCATTGGATGTTTGAAGGGTTTGCTGGAAAAATTGGAAAGGGAGTTTGACGAATTTTCAATTTTTTTTTGAAAGTTTAAATTTATTTTTTATTAGGTAGGAGCAGTTTTATAATTTTATTTAGAAATGTGTTATTTTATTGATTTTGATACTTTTATACTAATTGTTTTAATAGATAAACTATATTTATACCAGAATATGGCATTCACTTTTCACATGTAACAATATTTGATAGTTGGATTGTACATTATCAACTTTATTACTCAAAATATAATTAATTCCTTATTATTCATTATGTAAAAGATTAAAATACCTTAGAAACAAAATATACAATATAATAGCATTTCACATACTACATTAATTTCATGCTACATGTGTACGGAATTCTACAATATTCTAAATCCTACTAAATTAATGAAATAAAATCAAATGCATTTTTAGTATATAAATTACCCTTAATTACATTGCATTAACACACCTACAATTTTCCCTAATTTGCCCTTGGTTCCCAGTAAGTACATTTATATTTCCCATTTTAATTATAGAATTGACAAAAGAATCAAAGAAAAGATGTTGATTAGTGGCATAATCCCATACTTGTTTAATTATTTCCCCTTCATAATCTTCTTTAATTAAGACATTATCAGACCCCAACAAACCTTTCCCTTGAAGAATGTTAATGAAATAATGATTGTCAAATCTAGCTGGAGTATTATAATCAAGCGGTGCCAATTGATTGTCTCTACCTGATCTTGGACATATGGACCGTAGGATTCTTCTAAATGTGGTGTATCTTTTGTATTTGTCATTATCTTCTTCTTCTTCATAAGCTCTTTCCCTAAAGCTTAAGCATCTTGCTTTTCCCATTGTATGACTACCTACACAACATTTGGGCTCAATATGAGAAACATGTGTAAGTTTCTATTTCAGTTTTATCTTTTTAATCAATTATTAAATTTTTTTACTAGGGTACGGTGGTTCCATTTCTGAGTCGGTTCTATTAGAAACTGGAACTAATGTGTCGATTCCTTTAAAATTTGGACCTGAAACTAGAACTGGAATTCTACAATTTACCTGATAAAGCAACCAAATCAGCAATGTCTAGGCCATGCTGCTTAAAATTGGCAATGAGAGTCTCCAAAGAGGAATTAGGAGAAGGAATATAAAGATTGGCTCCATCAAAGCTTGCTTTCAGTGAGTCCTTCCTGCCTAGCCATACTTCCCATCTTGGACCTCCTCTCTTTCGTCACCAATATAATAATACAAATATTAGTCAATTTTATGTTTAAATTAACGTAAATTTTATATTATTTATCAAATTTTTTATAACTTTTATTTTAAGCAATTTAAAGTATAAGTTAGCAAACATTTAAACTTTTTAAAATTATAAAATATGAATTAAATTATTTTATTTTATTTCTTTTTAACCAATGGTGTAATTAAGAATTTGCTAAATTACAAATGCTCCCCAAGTGTTTTTTTTCTTGCTTAAAAAAAAAAGAAAGCAACTTTTTTGTTTTTATTTACATTTATTTGATTTTTTCAATTTCTAAATAGTATTTCAAAATTTTATTTAATAATTAAATGATTTTATTTGTTGTTTTTTAATTGTAGTTGGTCACTTTCTCTATTATGTAAGATGTTTAAATATGTATTGACAAGTTTTGTGTATATATAGTAAAATAAAGAAGAAGTGATTGTTGGGTAATAAATAATGTTTAATTTATAAAAAATGATGTTATAATATATGATTTGCATGCTTATACGATAAGTTAATTAGTTTAAAAATATATGATCATAAATGATATAAGCACAAGGGAAAGGCAAAGACTATACGCTATTCATAATCCTTAACTAGCTCATATATGGTGTGAAAACTTAAGTTAAAGTGTTAAGCATTTCATAAAAATTTATAAAATTAACTTTAAAACTTATATTACCCAACTCTAATAATAATTTTAACATTTTAAATTGTAAACTTTAATCATTTCATTTCACAAAATAATACATTTCTCTTCTAAAATTAGGGAAATTGTATATATTTTTTTCTTTTAACTTTTTGCCCTTACCTTTTTTAGTTTTTTTCTTTTACTTTTATTATTATTAATTTATTTTAATTAATTAGCTAAAAATTAAAAATTGAATACAAATCAATATATGTCAATATAATTTATATATATTTTATCAGTATCAGTATAAATCAGTAATTGTCAATATTGGATTATATTGAAAAATTCTAAATTATATTAATGAATATTGACGTATAATGACAAATACTGATTTTTAATTTTTCAGAGAAGGTCACCGAAAATTACCTAGTTGTATGGTGGTTATTTTTCACAATTTGTTGAAGTTAGAAAGAATTCTAAATTATATTGACAGATATTGACACATATTAAATTTTTTAATTTTTGATTAATTAACTAATATAAATTAATATTTTTTAAAAAAGGGGTGGTCTTAAAATTTTTTAAAAATTTATAATCTTATTAGTCATAAATTGCTATTTCATTAAATATTAAATTTATAACATGCTATTTTATCAAATGTATACTACTCCAAAACACTAAAAACAACCTTAAATTTTGTTGGTGAATACATTTTAAATTGTGCAAAACAGTGAAAACAATCTTAAATTTTGTTGTTGAATACATCCAAAATCTTATTTTAGGATAAAAAAACTAAAAAACATGAGCAATCCAGCAGTTACTTCTCATGTAAATAAAATTTTCATGTCCATAATGTTATTATGTAGGTAAGAATATTTGTCAAAATAGTTGTTTATTTAAATCAAACATGTAACTAAAATCAATTAATGCTATAAAAGATTCAAGAGAATAGTTTATTTTATACAAATGACCCTAAGTTTCTTATAGAAAAAGAAAATGAAGAGGAAGAAGGAACATACTGAAACCACAGCGTCACGAGCAGCCATAGCAAGAATATCAGCGCAAGAGACAGTGAGAGGACAAGCTTCTTCCAAACTATGTTTGATCTTATCTATCACTTCAAACCCATGTAGGGAATTCAAATTAGGTTTTGCTTCCTTCTCACTAATCATTCCATCGCCGTCCAACAGAACTGATCCGTCACACCCCTAATTTAGCACAATAAAAAATTTTTTACGTAGATGAGACATCTATATTGAGACGGAGAAATTACAGTAGTATTAATAGAGTTAGCTAGATAGAAGAGTAACAAGGCAGCCTTACTAACCATAACAAAACAGTCATGAAAATGCAATCGAAGTAGTGAAGCAGCCATTCGAGGGTTTTCAATAACTGCAAGCTCAACATGATATCTAACGATTTCTTGGGCGATGGGGCAACTTTCTTTGTAATAATCGATAACCAGAAGCTCACTATCTCCGACAACCTTACTGTCCCTATGCAAAATCAAACATACTAACAAAACTAGTACTATTTTCTTGAAACCCATTTCATCAAAGATAGTTTAGAATGTTCATAATCCTCTTATTTATAAACACTAAATAAATCTATCATAGTCATTTCTTGTACTTGTCACATTTTCAAACATTCCTTTGGATACCATCTTAAACAAAGGTTGTTACAACTAATTTTAACCTAATATTTCACTTCTGTTTGTCTTAACCTGGCTGCTTATAAGAATGGACTATTTGGGAATAATTTACATTATCTAGTTATTGGATTTAGAAAATCAAGATTAGGGTTTCTTGATTATTTATTTTTTAAGATGATGCTTGTATATTGTAGTTAGCTTATATCACAATTAAGTAAATTGTCTCAAATTAAATTATTCAATTTCATTGAGGTTTAATAATTAAAATTGGACGTACCACCCAACTCTATAAAAAAAAAAAAAAAATCCAATTTACCTGTAAAAAATGTCAAATAATAGCTGTAATTCAATATTAAAAATTAGACCATTGTTTGGTTCTTGACCTATCATGTTAGCTAGCAAGTCAAGTAAGTGCTAATAGTTAACAAATTATTTCCTATTTCTGTTCATATCTAACAAGTGTAAGATTTGAAGCAAGCTGGTGCATGTTTCTTCAGAACAGCAAGCCAAGGTGTGTATTGATTAAGCTTATTTTATCTTGTTAATTAATCTGCAATTTCCTGTTTCAAAGACAATTGGATTTCATCAGTTAGATGCATTCAACAGCAAGCTCCATAACATGTACAAGTCTACAGATTTAACCAGTTATTAAGCACTAATCAAATTAACTAGATTGAATTGAAGCATATAATATATTACCATATATTGATAGACATCATTGGTCATCTAGGAAAATTGCAGGATGTACGGCTGCACTATTGACGTTGAGCGCCTTTTTCAGCTTCCGATGATCTAGGACTTCAACCTCAACCATAAACATAGAACTCACTGGTCGATGATCGGACAGCATTAACTCTGTCCTGTTGTATGAAAGTTGTTTTATACCTTTCCCTAACCAAAGTATTCGATCGCACCTGCAAATATGATTTCAAGTACATAATTTAATTGATAAGCATGTGCTAGAATTCTATTTTTAAGTTATGTTTTATGAGATTGTGTGATTACCAAGCTGGGGATCTTTTCTTCTCCCCTTCTTTTGGGTTCTCCCCAACATATCTGTCAGTGTTTTTCTCATACTTGTAAGTGGGAGGAAAATTTATCACTCCCTCTTTCCATCCCTCAAATACATGCCCCTTGCGGCGCTCTCTGATTAGCTGCCATTAAGAATGATGTCAGAAAGATGGCAAAATAAGCAGGCTGAAAAGGCATATAAAATTAAGAACCTGATTCTCACCTGATCGTTGTTGATAAGTTCATTCCATTGCTTCAGAGCGACAAGTTCTCTTATCTCTGCATCCATCATATTCAGACGATAATTCAAATCTCCAAACCAGAATATCTGACTGCATACAGAAAGCATTCCGTTGCAATTTCAACTATCAGTAAACTGAGGATAGAATCCTGAGAGGAATGAAATGATTCAAATTTCCAGAAAAACAACTACGGCATAATTAGAAAATAACAGCTCTTATCACACTCATTCTTCACAATTCTTATGCGCAGACATCTAATATCTGCCTTTTTTACTTGGTCAAAATTTCTTTAGTCTGCATTGAAATTTTTATCTAAAATATACTCCAGCTTTTACTTAAGGTAGATGGGAAAAAAATTCCAGAGATTATTATGAGGCCTCTGAAAAATTTAATTACACACTTTTTTCCCATATAAATCAATTCATGACCAATAGTTTTAATAAACATATGGCTACTAACACACAAAGGCCAATTGAAGGAATGCATATTATGCTTATTGAAACTTATTGGAAGGTTGCTTACTCATGAGATGGTATTGTCAGTGGTTGAGCAGTGTCAAAGACAGATGAGAATTGGGTACGCCGTATAATTTCATAGACATCAGCATTTCGCCTTTGCTCAGCCCCATCTTTCTGACCTGACGTCAGGTGAGAACAAACAAAGCATAGCCTTGAATGGAAAAGGGACATGCTCACAGAAACAGAGCCCTGCATCAGCAACCCTCAATGAGACATATGGTACAAAGGAAAGGAAAATACTTTCAGTTAATCATCGATGAACAAATGCATATATCTAACTCTTTCTAAATATTATGCACTCCATAGCCTGCATCCAATCAATTTTCGGCGTATTTGTGACGTGAGAATAATTTTCAACACAGTTTCTCACCATTGTGGTAAAATAAACACCCACCATACAATGAAAGAACCTGATGTGTTTACTGGCACTATGCAATAATTTGCATTAACAAATAATTCCAGGTAAGTTAAACGAAAATAAGATTTTTCGATCTTTTGATGCAGTGTTTAATTACTCATTTTATTGCCAGAAATATAAACTAACACATCCAGTCCATTTAATATTTTACCATATGTACTCTGGAATATGATATCTAATAAAAAGAGGAAAAGAGGGGCTTACCTTGTTTCCCATGTACCCCATAAGACCAACTCCCACCGGAGAGACCATCAAGTTGTTTATATGTCTTCTTAACCTCTTTCGCACCCAAATCGATACATATATCCCAACCATTTGCTTGCTAACAATACGCACATACTTGGGACGTGATATCCCATTTTCCATGACAAATCCATAATCATTTTGTTCCCTTGGTAGTTCCGGGAAAGTGTCATCATCTTCCTCTTCAGATGATTCAGTGGATAGATCAGAGAGCACATCAAGAACCTCTGGAACTTTGGGAACTTCCTGCTTTTCTTGCTGCCCTACCCACATTGATCTTAGGTTCCCAGAACTACAGTGAGCTCTTGTTAATCCATTGGCATTTATTGCAAAATTTTTAGGATGAAATTCCGAAATATCCTCAGACCAATCAAAGCCTATCCTTGCAGAACTGCTGTATACTCTCCGCAGCTTGGAGTTGGAAATGATAACTTGTGTGGTCGCATCTAATGAATGTTCAGGCCAGTCTAATCTACCATCACATTCCATTCCATAAATTCTCTTCAAATTCAAATTTTTTCCAATGTCAATTACTTGAATATTTTCTTGTCCTTCAAAATCACAACCACCAGCAGTCTCTGAATATTCATTACTTATTATTTCCAGTGGCAGACTATCAACTTCATCTGCCAGTACATCAGCAACAGAAGACGTCCTTAGTACTGGAGAGGGAGGCGCGCTATAACATTTGTGCTTGCTTTCAGGTTGTACAAATTTGTTGAGAGTTCTTCTAATGATTGATTCCCATTTTGCAATTGGTCTGTTACTTTCTGCTCCCAGTACATTTCCAGCATTCAAAGGTACAACCTCCTGGAAACTGCAAGGAAAAGGTACAAATGAAATATTGAACTCCAAAGAAATAAAAACGAATTAAAACCTGCAGTTATAAATAAGCTTCTGCTGGAAAAATCAACACCAAACTATTGCAAGAAAGTCAATAGCCATGAAACAGTTTGATAAAAATCCAAACTGTTGCAAAATTGTTAAAACAGCTTAATCTACTTTGATTTAACTTTCAATAGCAGCCTTATTTGTTATTTAACTTAAAATACAAAAGCGTACAAAAACTGTGATCAGAAATGTGAAAAATCAATCATCCAATCTGCTGCTTCAGATGTTATCAAAGCTTTGGTTGAAACATAAGGTGCGTCAAAAATACCCCAGCACACAACTGCATGCAGCTTGCATGAGACAGCAAATAACATAAATAAGTACTAAGCCTAAGATTGATACTCATCTCTAACAGAACTGAATTGTATGCATAAAGACGGTATTTAGAATTTGGATGATTATGGTTCATGTCAGTTTCATATTTTCTACCAGCTCTGACACTATGGTATAATTAACTTAGGATTCTTGGAAGGGTAGGTGATGACAGAATATGCTAAACAACGAAGTCCAGGTAGAGTAAATATTTCAAAAATCATATCTTACGATAACTTAAGATCATTGGAGAGTCTCAACATTCTCTATCTAGTTTCAGAGATTCTACCTGTTCTGTATACATCATCTTCAATGAGTTATGTTGAGTAAAACTTCCTACTTTCTTCTTGGTTGAAATATCAGCAAAGCTCAAGATTCTAGAAATATCATATCAGAGAAATAAAAGCTCACAGAAGCAATCACACACAGAACAGCAAGCAGGCAAAGCAATTGCATCAAGGAAAGGAAGACAAACAGGCAAAGAAAATGAACACAAAAAAGCAGCAAATAAAATTGATAAATGCACATAAATTTTCTTTCTGATATTAAAATAACAAAATCAGGTAATACTAACCCAATAATATATAGATCTGCTGGTTCTTCTGTACAAAGCCAGTCATCAATTTCAAGATCCTCATGCGGATGTCTTCCAGCGACATTCCATGTGCCTATTGTCACCCTGCAAACAACCAAAAAATTTGAAAAATTGTTACTTAAGAGTAACTGTAGGTTATCATTACAAGAAATATGCAAGTTACACCCAAACCTCACATCCTTAGTATTTATGTACTGGGCACGCAAAGTTTCAGATTTTCCTCGCCTGTGTCTTACTTTATAGCCCTTAGAGCCTTCATCTGTATGTAGAAATGATGAAAAATAGCAATCAATATACAGTTTCAGAAGAAAAAAACACTCTCATCAAATTAGCATATATTCTTTCAAATTTATCAATATAATTAAGCAAAAATTCTGATATTTCTTGGACCTTAAGATAATGTTTTAGAAAAACTTTGTAACATCATGGAGTTACAACTGATTTAAGTTAGGTTTTCTTCAACAAGTTCAAAACTGAAATGAGAATCACAAGTTGCTATAGAATCTTAAAAGATCAAATTAGGAATATCAACAGAAACATGTGTTGTAGAGAAGTTAAAGAATATAATCACAAGGAATCTGCATATATATATATAAGCTTTTAAGATTAAGTATGCTGCTTTTAAGCTTCAATATATTTAATTGAAATGGGATTAACAATGGAATATTGCCTGAGATTTGACTCTGGAATGAAGATTGGTTCTGTTTTGTATGAACAGGATCCTTGCAGGCGTTAACCCTTTCATCTTTAAGCGAGCAAGCTGCATTAAAATAGCAGAAAGCATGATCAAGCACAGGAAGCATTGGGAATCAAGAAATTGATTGATTACTATAGCCATGCTGAAGTTATACCATCATCTTCACTTTCAGTTTCTGTGTACTCATCTTCACTAAAGTCATACACCTTAGGCTTTATGTTCAACCATTTCTTCATGACAAGGGAAGGCCAAAAGGCCTGCATCAAATGCAATTCTCAAAAATAAGCATCAATAATTCATAATTAACTAAAGCAGTAGAAAAAAGGCAACATAAAGGTGCATCAAACCATACCTCAGAACGCTTTCCTCTTCTTGCCCTCATTGCCGTAAAAAACCAAAGTATCAAAACTGAAAATCTATCTGCAGTTATATATTAAGTTGTTCAAAGTACAAGTCCTTGTGAGAAGCAGGCAGAGTTATTGAATTGTCCCCTTCCTAGGAAATTACTATTTAAACAAAAGGCTTAGATTAGAACCCAATAAAAAAATTAGGAAAATGTATTAAAATAAAGAGAGAAAAGCTCCAAAGATAGGCTGGTTTTTGATGCCAAGCACAAAGAAGATTCATGTCAGAGACCAAAAAGAAAAGACAGCAAAAGCATGGACATATTGAATACACATCCACAACCTCAACTTGCAATAAAGGAATAAACTAAATGGTCCTCTTCTCACACCTCTATTTTCTTATACAAAAACAGTCTAGCATGATATAATTGAAAATTAATTAAACCTTATTTTAATTTCCCAGAAAATCTAATTGTCACTTTCATTACAAACAAACACCCAACTCAACTATATATATTTCTGAAATCAAGAAATGCTACAGCCATTTTTTCATCAATGAAAGCGAAAAGGCAAACCATTTAACATACCCACAACAAATAAGCATTAGAAAACTTCAAATCTAATAAACCCATACCCGAATCACAATAAAATTAAAAAATAATCAACTGGGTATTACGTAATATACAAATTAGTGGTTCTTAATCTCCCAAAAAAACTCCAAAACCAAGTTGACACAAGCTAGTGGACCAGTGACCGATACAAATGTGCAAACAAATTTGGAGACCTTTTTGGGTGTTGATTATACGTAAGCCAATCTGATTAAGACTAAAAACTAGAAATTTATACATTAAAATGAAGCAAAAGACAATACCAAAACGAAAGAGAGATAAATAAACAATCAAACCAGACTACAACATCACAGCCAAGATTTGCAGTAGACCCACCATTATTTTTACTAAACACAGCTCTCTGCAACAAGCAGCGGTTTAATAAAGAAATTAGTAATCATTCACTCATGGGGTTGACATAAATAATTAAACTAACACAAGTTTAAGTCAAATGAGTAATCACTAATCAATGAGTAATTAAAGATTGATTACATTTCAAGATAGCTGATTAGGCATTGGAAGGACGGTGAAGCTTTAATTTTTCTTAATAATTCATGCTAATTAATTACGTTTAATAAAAGAAACGAAAAATTGTATCTTTTGCACGTTAATGGCGACTAGATTCACACATATAATACTTATAAGGACCACAATGATGGGTCAGGTCAGCGCACTATATGTGAAGAAGATGAAAAACATTTGTTTTAAAATGCCGATAAAAAAGATAAACATTTTAAAAATAAAATTGTAATTGAAAAATAAGATTTTGAATATTTATAGCTCATCTCCTCTCTTTATATCATGCAAACATGCTTGTTCAAAGTCTTCGTCTTTAGAAACTAAATTCTTCTATCGATCAAGTTTTTGGTTTAGAAAAAATTATTCTAAACATATTCAGAAATTTTGAGAGTACTTGCACTTAAGAAAAATGAAAAATTTTGGAAAGAAAAAAATTGTTCTTGCATATTTTTATTTTAAATGAAGTAAATAGTACAAAACTTAAAACGTGAGATTTTTAACCCATACAACCGCGGTTATCTTTAAGCCGCCACCACCCGCAAATTTGCAGCCAGTTGGTGATTCTGATACCACCAATTGACTCTCCTTTTCTCCCCTTTCGATTTAATATATAGTTTGATGTATATGACCATCATTTTATGACAAACTCGTTTTAACTATGTGTATTCCTATTTTTGTTTGATTTTTTCATCATTTTACAGTAGTCATATGACAGATTTAATGTCATATTCGGACTTCTCTCGTCGAAACATTCGATTCTATATATTCACTTATTTGATTTGGTCGCCAAAATGTAATTTGTGAAAAATTACCAAGTAAATCCTTCCATGAAAGAACTTTGTGAAAAAGATAAAAATTTATATAGTGGTCAGTATATAAATTTAATATTTATAGAGTGGTCACTGTATAAATTAGTATATAAATTAATTTTTATATAATTATTAGTATATAAATATTATTTTTGACCAAACAAATAATATATAAAATTGACTTTTTATATATTCATTAATGTATAAATTCGATTTTTGCCCAATTAACATAATATACATTATTTTACATATGTTCATATATTTATGGTAATTTATATCCTAGTCAGTATATAAATCATTATTTATATAGTGACTATTATATAAATATCTATCATTTCATACTGATTGTTTGATTATATATTTATTTTTTGTTTATATATTGATTTATATATTGTTGCTCTCATTAATAATTAAATTTAAAAACATAAATACTTAATAATTATATACTTTATAGTGATATATATAATGGTCAATATATAGTGACCAGTATATAAATATTAATTTTTACATATTAATTATTTGTTTATATATTACTTTATATATATTTATAGTAATTTATATATTAATTAGTATATAAATTCATATTTATAGATTGACCAGTATAAAAATATCAATTTTTACACACTAATTGTTTTGTTTATATATATTTATTTATATAATGTTCATTATGTAAAAATGAAATTTATACAGTGATTAGTATATAAATTTGATATTTATATAATGACCAGTATATAAATTTATAAATTTATATAATGATAAGTATATAAATTTGATATTTATTTATGAAGGATAATTTTGAATTTAAAAAAATAAATTTTAGAATCTATTAATTAGTAAATTTTTCAAATAATATTATTATTTACTAACGCATATTTACTTAAATTTTTCCCCACAAAGTTAGCAAACAAATATAATTAAAATTGGGAATTTCTTAGGCTGACATCTAAATCACAATTATTTAGGTATCCAAAATTCCAAATTAGCCCCTAGACTATTCTCGAGCCTGTGAAAGTACCAAAATGCCTATCCTATTAGTTATTATATCTTAATTACAAAGACAAATGGACTTAAATGACATAATATAATGTCGGTTAGATTGGATAGTCCAAAATATATAGTTTAGTAGGTGCAAGTTACAAAATTAAAAGGGAAACGCCCTTTTCTACTATTTTTTTATTATTTTGGTCAGATTTAAAAATATATCTTGAAAAAGACATATATACTAATAACATAGATTTATGTATCATTAATCAAATAAACCATATGAAACTTCTTGTCATATTGTATCTTATTATAATTAAATTAAAAATAATTAATCTTTAATCATTCAATAAATAAATAATACTTCATATGAACAGCATGTATTCACACTCATAATTTACAATTAAGGAAAAAGATTAATATAATTATTGACATATAATGAAAGAGGATAATTTGATTTTATTGCAAAAGAGTTTCAAATATTATTCTAAACTAAATATAGAGTCGTGTGACGCGAATTAAGTGAAATTTAATATTTCAAATTTAGTTATATAATTACAATAATTTTCGTAAATTTCTAATCAAATTTATTTTACTTTATAATATGTTAATTTATTAAAAATTTATTATGATAAAAATATATTAAAAAGATAGCTAAAATGTGTAAAATCTGATTACAATAAATTCACAAAAAAAAAAATCTAATTTTGATTCTTATCCTTTAAAATACACATAAATATTAAAGTTATTTATATTTAATAAAAGAATGAACAATAATTTACTATTAAATTAATAAAATATGATTAAGACTAAAATTATCATTATTGTTAATGAGATAATTCCTAGATTTGTTATAAATCTCTTTATAGTTGAATTTAAGTAATACTTTAAATGTGAGCCACACCACATAAATATCTAAAAATAGAATAAGAAAAAAAAGGTAAGATTTTTTAATTTTTTATGATTATGTGATGATGTGTTTGAGGAATGGTGTGTACGGTAGCTGTACTGTAGTTTTGGGTGAAGTTGAGCACAGCTTAACCTTACCTGCATTACACCTTTTTTTTTTTTTTTTTTCTGTTCTTGCTTGTTTTGTTTTGTTGACTTGTATTTTTAATTTTTATTTTAATTTCAAATTTATTTAATGACGTCAAAATATATTTTCTTCATTCAATTCCACCATTATTCGAATTTATTTTGTCAAAATAAAATTATATTTTTTATGATATCACATTACCAATATATCATTAAAATGGTATAATTTTTTTTTTTAATTTAAGAAAATTCCCATCGAAATTTATATAAAAAAATTCTAAAACGATTTCCCAATATACATTTTATTAATTTTTTTAATGGATATACATTTTATTAATTAATACAATTTATTATCCAATTAAGTACCAATAATTAGTATATATATTGATATATATATCAATATATATACTGTTCTACATACCAATATATATACTATTATATATACCTAATTGTATACATGAATACATATAAAAAAATAAAGTTTATAAATTTATATTTACATATACACTATTTTTTTTTTTGAAATATATATAAGCAAGTAAAATAGAATATAAATTTGAATTAATATACTACATTTTTGTTTTAGTATATATGAGTACATAAAATACATATATAAATATAGATTTATAAACTATATCTACATACTAAATTCTACGAGAACAAACACGTAAATTGAAAAAATAAAAAAAGATTAATCATTTAATAATATATATATATATATAAATAATAAATATAATTAAAAATAAATAAATATCTATGAAAAAATGGAAAATGTTGTCATGGTAATAATAATTCATAACAAGCACAAGTGGGCCTAATGCTCTCATCATCATCTCCACTATTCTCCTAAAAGAAAAAATCCAAAAATGGCACAAACCTAGCTTCATTAAAGCCCAAAATGACTTGTCCTTCTCCTACGTAATTCTCCTACTCCTACCTAATCCTAAGAATATTAAAGGGAGCTTAAATCATATAATACTTATTTAGTGATTAATAAGAAAGACTAATACATATTTTTTAAAATTAAAATAAAATAGTATATTTTTTTAAAAAAAAATCAAAACTGTCCCAGGTATATATACTAGAGTATATTTTTTATACTAATATATATATATATATATATATATATATATATATATATAGTATATATGGACTATACTAATATATATACTGGATATATACCAATATACTTGATTTACTAGTATATATATCAGTGTATATATTAGAGTATATATACTTTAGTATATATAGAGTTGAGGAATGGCAGAAGAGAAGGTGGTGACAAGGTTAGGCTATATGATGCTGTTTCAAAATATATATAGAGTATATATATATCAAAACTGCCCTTAGGTATATATAATAGTATATATATTGGTATATATACCATACATATTAATCAATAACCAAAAACATATAATAGTATATACAATAAGAAAAAACATAACAAAAACACATGAATCAGTATATATATTAGTATATATTTCAATACATATACTAGTATATATTGACTATATATATAGCATATATTAATCAATAACCGAAAACATAACAAAAACATATAAACTAGTATATAAACCAGCATATATACAGATATATATATATATATATATATATATATATATATATATATATATATATATATACTAGTATATATACCAGTATATATGGACTATATATATACAGTATATATGAGTAATGTATGACAATTTATGAAGTCCATATGCTATGATTTTGTGTGGGGTATATATGATTCATATATATCGGATTAAATGTCATTTTTTGTAGTATATATGCCAATATATATAACACATATATACTGTTATATATACCAGCAAAAATTAGAAATCTGAAAAATTAAAAAATTGAAAAATTTGTAGTATATATACTGTCAAATCTAAAAATTTAAGTAGAAGAAGGAAAAGAAAAGGAGGAGAAGATAGATTTGTAAATCTAAGATGTAAAAGCAAAGTAGAAGAAGTAGGAGAAGAAGGAAGAAGAAGAAGTTGGACCACCTTTAAAGTTGGGATAATATCACAAATACTCTACTTTAAAAAAAAAAATACATAATTTTTTATATTTGTGGCAATAAAATGTAGGTGGGAATATAATTTTTATTTTATAGAGAACATTAGTGTCTATAATTATGAACGAAAAAGATTATTAGAAAAATAAAAATTGTGATTGATTTGGTTTATGGATGCTTTCATGGACTGAGTTAAGGTGTAAACTTTTGAGTTTGAGATTGGATGATATAATTCCTTCACTTCTGCATCAATGACATATACCCTCGACTGAAATGATGTAAATTGACCATATACTAATCACAATATATATATATATATATATATATATATATATATATA